>CAMOHE010053008.1:0-33670 GCA_946598075.1 Artocarpus hirsutus | reverse complement strand
AAAAAAAAAAGATGTCTCTTTTGAATGTGTTTGTCATTGTTATGTGCGCGTTAGAAAAAAAGTGAAAAAGATTTCATAGCTTTAGTTGAAGCTGAAAGCCACAAAACTTTTTACCTACCAATGGCAAAATTAACCAAAGAAGAAATTGATAGAAATATGGCAGATTAGATACTAGATAGTGCAAAGCATGGAGCCATGAAAAAAATGTTATTTTTACTAAGCTTAAAAATCACCATCTACCCTTAAAAATATCATATCATTTTTTTTTATGGCGCTTTAATATCAGTTGGACCACCATAAACAAAAGTGCCAATCTTCATGTTACATTTAGCACTGTAAGTATGAAAGGAACATATTACACTGCTATGTTATATTGTTTTTCAATATATAATGTTATTTTAAAAGATGTGTCTAGTAATTTTAAGCTATGGAATTTTTAATAATTATTTGATCTTGAAATAATTTAATAATTATAATGTTTGCATGATTAAATAAAAAAGTAAAAAAAATCAAGTCACAGTAGTTAAGTACCAAAAGTTGACATGTATTGTATATGTAGTGTCAAGTTTAGCATGAGGAGTAAAATTTGGAAGTGGTGTTTGGAAGGTGGTGGGAACCGTTGGTTAGAACAATTTTTACTATAGAATGTGAGAGCTTTATACTGTAACAATTTTTTTTATTATTACTGTAGCATATGAGAGCTTATACTGTTCATAACTGAATTTATGGTGGGAATCACGGTTCCCACCACTATGCCAAACAGGAGGGTATTTTTCTACTCAAATATTAAAATTTGTCATTACATTAGAGCGAAGTAATCAGCAAAAAAAGAAGCGGTAATGACCAAATTTCCCAAATAAAAAATTCTTCATCTTGCCTTAACAACTTTTCTTCTCTCTTTTTTATTTTTTATTTTTTATAATTTTTGGTTGCCTATACCTTGGCATAATTTTCTTAAAATATGTACAAGAATAAAATCACGTTCAGATGACCCTAGAAAAGTAGAAACATCTCGACAGTATTTGACTTGGACTAAACCTTGTTTTCGTTCCACAATGCGTAAGCTAAATTGTCTATTCTATATGTATTAACTTTTCGACCTCAATTTCAGAAAAGAAAGAAAGAAAGAAAGACAGAAAATTTTTTTTAAATTCACATATTCCTGGAAAAGGTTAAAAAAGCAAAACGAAACACTTTCGACAATCATGGTTGATTCTGGTATTTTAGAAAGCTTATCATACGTAATGAATAGATTTATAAAAGGAACAGGAAAAGGGACGGATGTACACATGGTCTGAAATATTAAAATAATATGTGAATGTGTGAACATTGCAATTTTTCATAATATTTTATAATGGGATAAAGTAGTTGTGAATCAAAGTAATTGCTTCACTTTCAGGTGATGTTAGCAGGATGACGAGACTATTGTATATCCAGAAGGTCCATAGAAAGCTAGAAATTTCCGACAATTTTGATTTGATAATTCAATGTGAACACTACCAAAAGAAAGAGTAATTTAACATCCATTGCATAAAATAATGTGCTTCAATTACATATTAAACAGATAAATTAAGCTACACCAACTTAAGTACTTGCCCTATAGTCGCAGTGGAGATTTTTTCAGCTCCTCCCTAAGCCCAAGGGTTAAGATTTAAGAACACAAGTGGTTGGAAAGTTTATCTAGCGTCATAGGTTTCTCCAGGGGTTTACATGTGAGTAGCACTGATGATTAATATAAACTTGTCCTAGCTTTTGGCTTCTATCGTTAGTAGAAACTATAGATTACACGACGTTTTTAAACCATCGTAGTATATTTTCACGACGGATGAAAAACTGTCTTGTAATTATTGTTGTGGTATCAACGAAACTTTTGCAACGGTTTTTTACTGTTATGAAATCCTTATTTTGACGGGGTTCTGGAGTCTTGGGGTTGAGGCAACCACAATGGTTTTCACTAAAAACCATCGCGAAAAGCTAAGCTTACACAATGGTTTTTAGTAAAAACTGTTATGTAAGCTAGGTACATACTAACTATTCGATCAACGAGATTAACTATTCAAGATATCGTGGAACAAATATAAACACCAACCAAGGAACAAAGCTTAGTTACTAAAAGAAAAAAAAAAGCAAAAAAAAGTGTTATGGTCATATATTTTTACAAAATTGAAGCAGGGATTATTGGATTATAACTGCTAATGGCATGCATCAAAAAGGAAATGCATACACAAACACACGATCATAAAAGCTTTTCATCAAAAATATGGGGGGCGGCATTACAACAATACTTAGGCATCACAGACGCATAGAAAGTAACTTCTTCTTACACAAAAATGCTAAATGTTATTCAAAGTTTTCTCAAACATAAAATACAAACAACACATGCTAAATATTAAATAAAAAATTAATATAATTAATATCAAAACTAAACATAAAGCTAAATAACACTAAAATAACCAAATAACACTAAGTTTAGATTTAACAATAACACTAAAACTAATTAAAATTCAAACTAACAAAACTATATAACTAAAAAATTATAACTAAAACTAAAATTAAATAATAAAAAATGATATAACTAAAAATTAAAAAAAATAAAAATGGTTTGAAATTTACCAACGCCGGTGAAGTCGGTGGAACATCAAGGGAGGAGGTCGAACAACGGTGGAGTCAGTGGAATGTTAAGGGACAAGGATGAACGGTAGCAAACGACACCGGGTGCGTTGGGGTTAGGTTGAATGATAGTGGCGTCGTAAAGAAGGTGACGGGAGAATGTCAAAGTCGGTGGAATGTGTAAGGGGCTGGCTTTATCAGTGGCTAAGTCGTGGGGGAGGAGTTAGAGAGAAAGGGGGGGTTTTGAGGGTTAGAGAGGGTTTGAGTTAGAAAAATTTCGCATAAATGGGGAAGACCATGGCGTTGGTGTGGGCTTAAATTTGGGCAAAGGACTAAAAATTTAATTAATGCAAACCCTTTCATGACAGTTTTTATTAAACTTAGTTGTTAAAGGTTAAATCTTACACGATGGTTTTTAGTAAAAATGGTTGTGAAAGGTTCCGTATTAATTCAAAATTTTTAGCCCCCCACCCAAATTAATGTGGAACCTTTTGGTTAAAACCATTGTGAAAGGTTAAATCTTGCATGTTAGTTTTTGATGAAAAGCATCGTGTAAAATTTCACCTACTATAACAATTTTTATTGAAAACCATCGTAAAAAGTTCCGCCTCGCTAGCATGACAGTTTTCGTATTTTTGGGCATACTTCCCTCGTTTTTTTCTCTCCTTACCACAATGGTTTTTCAAAAAAAGTCGTTAAATGAGGATTTTGTAATCTTAATTTTGTAGTAGTGCATGAATCACACACTAACCCTCATGCTTTCAAATAATAAAGATAATAAAATAAGGAAAACAAAGGAAATAAAAAAAAGTTTTTATAGCAAGCTTGGCTAGCTTAAATATGAGTCCAAACATGCACTCTGCTCATAGTTTAAAGAAGGCTAAATTTTCTCTCATATCATCAACATAATTTCTGATGGCAATGTTATTTGTCTCTTCATGATAAATATTATCACCTCAATTAATAGATGACTAATGAGCACCTGAGCAGGACGAGAAACAAAGGTACGACTTAGTGTTGTTTCTTGATCACGAAAAGAGAACTTGGAGAAAATAAAAGCATCCATGAAGTAACATTTCTGTCACTAGTACTCATTAATGTCGTTCCTTAATGATCAAGAGAAGACTTGTAGGGGAAGGGATCCTTGAGAATAGTAACATTTTTGTTACTAGTACTCGTTAATGTTGCTCCTTGATAATCAAGAGAAGACTTGGAGGTCAAATAGCAACACTTTTGTTACTAGTACTAGTTAACGTTGTTTCTTAATGATCAACAGAAGTCTTGTAGGTGATGGGGTCCTCAAGAATAGTGACATTTTTGTTACTAGTAATCGTTAGTGCCGTTCCTTGATAATCAAAAGAAGACTTAGAGATGAAGGGATCTTTGAGACTAGCAATGCTTTTGTTGGTAGGACTCATCACTGTCGTTCCTCATCAAGAGAAGACTTGGAGATGAGGGGGGCCTCAAGGGTAACATTATTTTTGTTACTACTACAACTCGTTAATTTCGCTCCTTGAGGATCAAGAGAAGACTTGGAGGTGTCGGAGCCCTTAAGAGCGAAACTTTTTATTAGTACTATCAGTGCCTGTCAATGTCATTTCTTAATGATCAAGAGAGAATGCAGACAAGAGATCAGACTCAAGAATGATTTTTTCATTGCTTTGGATAACACTATTGCCTTTTTTGTTGTGGTTATAGCCAAAAAAATTAGAGCTACTAAATGCGGTTCTTTTGCGATCAAGAGAAGACTTGAAGGTGAAGGAATCCTTAATGAGGAATTTCTTCTTGCCCTCAATAATGCCCCCTCTCTTATTATGGTAACCAGGATAATTTTGTTTCATAAACTCCACTTTCTCTTTCAAAACCAAACCTGCTTTTGGAGCTTGGTTTTCCAATTTCCGTTTATTGTAAGGTCATCTCTATGGTTAACATGAACCTCTCCATTTGCTTTCAGCATTCCACTAGCATTTCTAAATAATGCTCTTAGCAAGTTCCGATGTCTCCTGCACACGAGTAACGGCATAAAAATCAAGAAATCAATTTATATAGAGGTCTTGGTATTGATACACTCGTAGACCTTTGTTTTGTAATATAATACATAACAGTTTTAGTAAATTTCATATTCTCAAATTTTATTTTGACCGTTTTAAAATGAGCAACTTTAAGCAATTGTAGTGTTAAGATAGACGTCCTTAAAACGTATAATGTTTTGTAAATTACATATTTATAAATAAATAAAATGAATTTATTCATTAATTTACGTGTATATTTTTTTTAAATACTTTATGAATATTACTAAAATTCCATAATCTTCTACATAACCTTAAATATTATATATAAATCTTATATACAAGATCATAATATTTAATGATGATAACTAAAATAGTCAATAATATATAATTAAGTACTCAATGAAAGTACAGAATCTTTAATTGAGCGTTACTAGTGCAGGTCATTTCTATTAAGAATGGAACGGTCTTATCCGAACTGTTAACATAGTCAGTCATTAAATAAGTGCATTGCATATAATAAGATTATATAGGACTGAGAAATGATGTGATATAAACGACTAATAATTTTTGTTAAATTGCAAGTTCTAATCACATTGACCGATAGTCATATATAAAATGGTCTTAATCTTGAGTTGTTAGCAAACTCTTATTTACGGATTATGTCTTTTAATTTACTTGGCACAAATTCAAGAATCTAATCCTATCTCTTGTATTTTGGAGGCATAATGAAATAAGTAGACGAGAATGTTAATACTACATGATGGAATCCATTCATTCTCTAACGAGAAGTAGATAAATAATTCTCTTGAGTATTGATTTAGGACTTAAATAATTTGAGCACTCAATTCGTGGTTAAGTTCATGAATTTATTATTCATTAGAGAATCAATGACACTCAAGGATAAAGAAGTAATTAGAAAGGTTAACCGATTTTATCTAAATCTAATTATGAATTATTTATAGAGGATAAACTTATATGTAACTTATATATAATGGCTATATCAAATAGAAGACTCTAATAAATTAGTAATTACATAGCTATAATTTTAAGAGTGCAATTCCAAGTATTTAGTAGAGTTATATTGGACTTAATAAAAAAGATATATTAATTAAAGAGTTTAATTAATATATTAGTTTTATTAGAGCTTGAAATTATTGGGTCATTAGTTCCCTTGTCATCCACTAGTAGAAACTGTAGATTACATGATGGTTTTAAACCATTGTTGTATGTTTTCATGATGGTATAATCTTCATCATAGTATCAACGGGACTTTTCACGATAGTTTTTTACTGTCATAAAATCCTTATTTTGGCTGGGTTTTGGGGTGCTGGGGTCGAGGCTGCCATGACGGCTTTCACTAAAAATCATCGCGAAATGCTAAGCTTTTACGACGGTTTGTAGCCGCTTGTTTGAAGACTATTTTTTATTGAAAACTGTTGTAAAAAATTGGCCTGAAGCTTAAAAAAAAAAAACTAAAATTTATGGTTTCCCATGGGATGGCCAGTCCCTTATTTTAACCATTAATATAAGGCCATGATTACATAATCATATAATTACATTGAACTGTAAAATTTTACATAGCATGTTTAACTCGTTGTATAAAAAAATTATTTTAAAATTTTAAAATTCTAATGGATAATCATTTTTAAACATTTATCTTGGTGGAGGAGCCGTTGTCTAGAGGAGTATGAAATAAAAATGTGTTTCTAACTCTTCAATAAGGCTAAGTATGTGGCTGTGAAACATCCATGTCTAGCCTTATAATAAGTCCTTGTGTAATCTTGAAGTTTTTTATATATGGATAAGCCAATTAAACTATACTGTGACTATTAGACATGTATGCCTTAAGGAGTAAAAATGTATTATGTTTTTGAAGGCATTTTTATCAATATAGATTTTATTTATTATTCATATACTAAATTGTTGTCCTTTTTATGTTCATATTTGTTGAATGTATGATAACCAAATAAAAGTCTATAGCTGTCAGTCTAACCCTTTAGAATTAAGCATATAATGGACATATTATGTGAAAGACATGATTCTAAAGGTGACAGTCTAAATCATAAGATTTACAATCGAGGGAATAAAGTTTGGTGCTTTATTCATGCAAAGATTGTTATGTTATCTATATCCTTGACAAGAGATGGTTTGTCTTGGCTATCGGAGGTGGACTCCATGAATAGAAACATTAATACATTGTCATAAGTGACGATGTATTTAAATTAATAATTTTGTCTTGGCAAATCAATTCACTTTAGACAATCATATATGTTGTATTTCAATCCTGAGATGAATAATAGGCATGTTATCTTAACTTATGTCTTTTGATGTACCAAAAGGTGACATCCATATTTTATATTAGTATGCATGCCGATACATTGGAGGTATGACTCTTGATAGTGTAGAATTATTATTCATAAATATGAAATCCATAGCTCTACTTTAGGAGTCATTGATATCCTCTTATATGCGTTATCTTGTAATTATAAAACTAGAATGCTCAATCATTTGGATGCATAAGTGTGATCGAATGGTATACTGTCTTTGGATGGTAAGTTTTCCGATGGTGAGATAATGGAATGCAAAAGAAAAATAATAGGGAAGGTAAGACAGAATTTATCTTTAAACCGATTATGGATAATCCTATGGAGATACCAAAATTATGATATGTCATGGAGACTTAGTTATTTGGGCTTCGCAATTCTATATCATTCGAGAGTGCAGTTTTAAGCTTTTTGTGGAGTAACGTTAAAGTTGATAATTATGAAATGTATATCTAGGATATTGGGTTTCATAATTATCAGGAGTTAGAACTATATAAGTCCATCAGGTCCCCTTTGTTAGCTCATAATAAATCCTATAATGATACGACATGTTTTTTCAATAAATTGGTGACTTATGTCAAATTATCAGATTGATTGAAATTCGATAGGATTAGATGATTCATGTTTATTTATCGGTTGAATTAATTTTGTGTAAATTAATTCAAGATAAACTTGTTGAATTATTAGGAATATTTATTTTCAAAGAGATTATCTAGATATGACTGTTTTAATCAAATAACTTATTTATTGTGTTATTTGAATTAAAATTGAGGCTCTATCTCAAAAATCTCAGGTGGAAAATAAAAATTCGCAGGGATCATTTATCATAAGTTCAGCAGGTCGATCTTCAAGTTCGGCCTGTCGATGGAGTAAGTTTGATAGGCAGATCTGCCAGTTTGACCTGTCGATGGAATGATAATCTAATCATGTATTTTTGTGCATTTTTATCAGATGTTGATCTAGATTCAAATTTTCGAGGCCTTATCTGATAATAACCAACCATGAGATGACCTCTACAAATGAGGAGTCATTTTTCTATGTTATTCAGATCAGTTGAGAAATCTAGAATGAGTACTGTATCCATGAGTCTCTAAGACTCCCTTGAAGAGCTATCGCTCACAAATCACGAACGATAGTTTTGGGTATTTCTTAATTGGTTAGAAGGAGAATCATCTAGGAAAGGCTGTACGAGTGTGCCCACACACACACCGGTCGTTGATAGAGAATAGTAAAGAAGGCCAGTTGGTTGAGGCTTTACTGAAAAGCTCTTCTTTTCATCGATTGCAGAGCTTTTCGACAAATAAGGTTAGTAAGATCTGATTAATTTATGCATAAAGCATGTCAAACTTGTGCTTTGAAAAATACTCCGGGATAAAATTTTTAAAAATTCTGCTACGTACTATTTTTCTAACAATTGGTATTAGAGCCATAATTTTTACATAAATTTACAAGTTTATGATCATATTAAATGAATAAATTAAGTGATCTTGATCTCTTCTGTACTTAAACTTAATTGTTTTTAGAGAGTTGACACTCTAAGGTTTCTATATATTTATGTTATCATAGATCATATAGTGAATGTTTATTAATTAATTATGATTGACTAAATTATTATTTAATTATTAATTAATTTATACCGGTTATGGTTCCTTAGAGGTTAGAATGTATATTTAGGTTTTTCATGTAATTAAGTGGCGAACTATCATCTTCGCCGAGGAATTGTTGATTAATTTTAAATTTGTAAGAATTTTGTAATTAAATAATCCTTCGGAGAAGATGGATCTAGAAGATGGATGATGGCATTCCACAGGCATTTCCTAAGTTTCTAAATTTTTATGTTTTGAATTGTTAAAAATAAAATTGAAAAATTGCATTAAAATTGTATTTTTCTAGAAGTCGTAATTTTTGTTTGGTCGGCAGGCCGAACCCTTTGGTTCGGAAGGCCGATGGTCGTAGACCAGCAAGCTAAACCTTGGGTTCGGCAGGCCATCCATAGGGCATAATTTTGATGGCTCTAGCCACAAGCCGAACTTTTAGGTTCAGCAGGCCAATATGCTATAACTGGCAGGTCGATAAGTCGTGTCTGGCAAACCGATTACAAAGATTGGCATGCTGGCAAAGAGCTATGAAATTTTCAAAAAAGGTGAGTTTTTCACTACAGTTTTCATTTTATTTTTGGGATAATTATAAGAAACATTAAATTTGGATATGACCGAAAATATGGAGAATTCAATCTATGTGAAATTGAAGACTTAGAGTTGGATAATACATGAAGAATGATACAGTTTGAAGATTCAAGGATGAAGAATCGATAATATATTTTGATTATTTTCTTTTAATTTTTATTTTCTATTCTCTAGGATGGAACCATAATATTACGGCTGTTTAGTATTATTTTGCTTGTGACTTTGCATAATTGCTTTGCTTGTCTGCATTATAATATGATTTGCGATGTATATTGATAACATGTCATATAAAATAAGGAGTGCCACTTATTTAAAAATTGTTCATGCATGTTCTTAAAATAAAACCTTGATTTCAAAAGATTAAGTGGGAGAAGGTTTTTGAAGAGAGGACCTACGGCCTCCATCGTTGGTCCATAAGTAGCTTATAATAGTTCCGACCCCCTAGGAAGGGACTTCATCATGTATTGGATTGGATCTCCAAGAGGATAAGGTACTTTAGCATGATTTATCATTGCACACCCTTAGGTGGTGGTTATAAATCATGAATAAAATATTAAAACAATGGTTATACACTTATGTTAGTTTTATTATTAACCTCCTTTGGAGCTTTGTTAATAAAATTGATAGCTAAAGAAATGATTATTAATACCTGCTGGATCATTCGGGTCCTGGATGGCATATATTAGTCACGAGGGGATCCATGTTCCTAATTGAAATTGGCAAGTCTCCCCTAGGCGGCTTGTTGAATTTTGAGTTGGAAATTATCGTTCTAAGGTTATAATATTTTCAAGATTTTGATACATAAATACATTTGTATGTTTTACATGATTGTGTTATCTTACTAAATTATTATGGTATGTTTGCTTATGTTTGGTATATGATTATTTATTGTAGATTAAAAATGTCTAAAAATGCTTTAATCAATACTTGACAAAAACTAATTAACCGGTGAGAACTATAATGATTGGAAATAGAACCCGAACATTGTCCGGTCCTTTGAGAAACTAAAATTTATGCTGATGACACCATGTCCCCCCGAGCCTACGAGAGATTCCACTAATGAGCAAATCCAAGTGTATGATCGTTGGAAGGATGCTAATGATTTGGCTCGCTGTTATGTTATGGCCAACATGAATAACGTGCTGCAGACTCAACATGAAGATTATGAGACTACTATGTAAATCTTGGATAATCTTGAAGATATGTTTGGTGGCTAGGCCCTAACAAAACAACAAAGGGCGCTTCGAAAACTCTTGAACTACAAACAAAGACTGAGGACGTTTGTAAAATAGCATATGGTGTTGGTCATGGGTTACCTCACTAAGGTTCAAACCAATGGAGCTGACATTGATGCTAAAACTCAGATGACTATGGTCTTTGAGACTTTGTCTAAGGAATTTATTTTGTTAAGCTATATTTAATTTAAGCAATGGACAATATATGACCTTAACTGAGTTGATAAAGCAATTACAAGAGTTTGAACTTCTGATCAGGGAATCTCTTACTGGTGGAGAGGCCAACTTGGCGGCTGCTTTTGGTTCCATGACCTTAACTGAGTTGATAAAGCAATTACAAGAGTTTGAACTTCTGATCAGGAAATCTCTTACTGGTGGAGAGGCCAACTTGGCGGCTGCTTTTGGTTCCAATCCTAATGCAGGGAATGGAAAGAAGCAACAGGTCAAGAACGGGAAGTCTTCTATTCCTACAAACATCAAGATCAAGAAGAAGAAAAAGAAGAACTCGAAGAAGCTAAAGTGCTTTTTCTACAGGAAGGTCAGGCACATCAAGAAGAATTGTAAGAACTTCCTTTCCAAAGGACATTGATGTGATCTTTTGGTTGTTGAAATTCCAGAGCAACTAATCATGTTTGTATTTCTCTACAGGGGTTCAAAGAAATGAGAAGTCTGCTTCATGAAGACTTCACGCTTTGAATGGGCGATGGATCCGTGGTCTTAGCTGAAGCAATAGGTGACATCCATCTATATTTTGATAATTATAGGAATTTAATTTTGCGAGATTGTTTTTATGTTCCTAAACTAAAGAGGAATTTAATTTCTGTAATTTGTTTATTTAAAGACTCTTATTTAGTTTTTTTAATAATAAAGTAATGATTCGTAAAAACAAATATTTTATCTGTTCTGGATGGATGTAAAATAATCTATATTTTATCAAACCTAAGATGGACTTACTATTAATGCTGAGGTTAATGATAATAACTCTAAAAGACTTAAAACTTCTCACTCTAATGAGACTTATCTTTGGCATTTGCGACTAAGTCATATTAACCTTAATAGGATTCAAAGGTTGGTAAGGGATGGACCTTTAAGTCACTTAAAGGTGGAATCTATACCACATTGTGAATCTTGTTTGGAAGGTAAAATGACCAAAAGATCATTTGGGTCTAAGGGCAATAGGGCTGAAGGGGTTCTGGAACTCGTGTATAGCGATGTTTGCGGACCTACAAACATCTGGGCATGAGGAGAGTATGAGTATTTCGTCACATTTATTGATGATTACTCAAGGTATGGTTATGTGTACCTAATGCACCACAAAAGCAAAACTTATGACAAGTTCAGGGAGTTTTGGGCTAAAGTGGGAAAGCAATTGGGTAAACCTATAAAGGCACTTTGATTCGGTCGAGGTGGGGAATACCTTTCTGATGAGTTCTTGGACACTTATTAGAGAATTAGATTTTATCGCATTTGATTGTGTCGAGCACACGACAGCATAATGGCATGGCTAAGAGAATGAATAGGACTTGATTGGACATGGTTAGGTTCATGTTAAGTTATTCATTATTGCCTTTGTCCTTTTGGGGCTATGCACAAACTACATGTTATCTTTTGAACAATGTGCCTTTCCTAAAACTTCTCACAAGTTGTGGATAGGGAATAAGACATCCTTAAACCATATTCGCATATGGGGATGTCCGACTCATGTCCTGTTTAGGGATGCAAATAAGTTGGAAGCATGTTTGGAAGTTTGCGTGTTTGTAAGATATCTAAAAGGGACTAAAAGGGGTTATTTCTACAACCCAAAGGAAAATAAAGTCGTGGTTTCAACTAATGCAACTTTCCTTGAGAAAAGCTACATGGACGAGTTTAAGCCTCAAAGCAAAGTGGTGCTCGAGGAGTTGGCAAGTGATTCGATCAACCCAAGGGTTTGAATGAAACCGTTCCAATCAACATAGAAAAACCAACCTAACCCTGAACAACAACCTGAGGGGCTTCGGCATAATGGGAGGGTTGGACGTCAACCTAAGAGGTATATGTTCAATGGTGAGGCCTTTTGGGCTCAACCAGATAAACATGACAGGGATCCTTATACTTATGAAGAGGCTATGGAGGACGTTGATTCGAAACTCTAGATAGAGGCCACAAACACAGAGATGAAGTCTATGGAGACCAATCAGGTCTAGGAACTTGTAGATCTTCCTGAAGGGGTAAAACCCATAGGGTGTAAGTGGATCTATAAGAGAAAGAGAGGAGTGGATGAAAAAGTTGAAACTTATAAGGCTAGACTGGTAGCTAAGGGATACACGCGAGAGGAAGGAACTATTATAAGGAAACCTTTTCGCCTGTAGCCATGCTTAAGTCCATTCGCATTCTGTTGTCCATAGCTGTTGCTCTCGACTACGAGATTTGACAGATGGACGTTAAGATGGCCTTTCTGAATAGCTATCTTGATGAGTCCATATATATGAAATAGCCAGACGAGTTCAAGGCTAAGGGCCAAGATGGTAAGGTTTATAATCTGCTAAAGTCAATTTATGGACTTAAGTAGGTTTCCTGTTCTTAGAACATAAGATTTGATCAAGTGATCAAGACTTATAGATTCATACAAAATGTGAATGAACCATGTGTTTACAAACACATTAAGGATGGGAAGGTGGTTTTTCTACTGCTCTATGTAGATGACATTTTGCTAATTGACAATGACGTTGGGGCATTGTCATATGTGAAATTATGATTGACCAAGTAGTTTGACATGAAGGACTTAGGTAAGGCTAATTTTGTTCTTGGTATATAGATCTTTTAGGATAGGAAGAACAAAATGATAGCTTTATCCCAGGCAGGCTACATAGATAAAATTCTCAGGAGCTTTGCAATGTAGGATTCCAAGAAAGGTGGACAACCATCTAGGTCTGAAATTACTTTTTATAAGAAGGACTGGCCAAAGTCTAATGAAGAAAGAAAATATATGAAAAAGGTGCCTTATGCTTTGGCAATGGGTAGTCTCATGTATGCCATGCTTTGCACATAACTGGATATTTTGTTATGCGGTTGGGATTATAAGTCAATTTTAGGCAGATCCAAGACCAAACCATTGGGTTGTAGTCAAGGTTATTTTCAAGTACCTGAAAAGGACTTGAGGGTACATGCTTGTGTATTTGAGTATGGATTTGACTCCTCTAGGATACACTGACTCGATTTTTAATCCTGTCTAGATTCAAGAAGATCGACTTTTGGTTTTTTGTTTACTTTGGGCGGTGGTGCTATTGCTTGGAGAACTGTACAACAAGATTGCACTTCAGATTTAACGATAGAGGCCAAGTATGTGGTAGCCAGTGATGCTTCGAAAGAAGCAGGGTGGCTCTGCAAGTTCTTTAGGGATCTTGAGATAATTCCTAGCATGGATAAGATGGTATCACTGTACTGTGATAATAGTGCGGTGGTAGCTAATACTAAGAAACCAAGATTTTACAAGAAAGTAAGCATATTGATTAGAAGTATCATGTCATAAAGGAATTTGTAGAGGGCGGGCATGTTGCAATATGTAAAATCATATACGAGGACAATTTAGCTGATTGATTAACAAAGACACTAACTGCGAGAGTTTTCGAGAGGCATATGGAAGCTATAGGGATGCGAGATTTGTCATATTTACTCACTTAGTATAAGTAGGAGATTGTTAGACATGTATACCCTAAGGAATAAAAATCTATTATGTTTTTAGAGACTTTTTTATCAATAAAGAGTTTATTTATTATTCATATACCAAATTGTTGTCCTCTTTATGTTCATATTTATTGAATGTATGATAAGCAAACAAAAGTCTAAGACTATTGGTCTAAACCTTTAAAATCAAGCATATGATGGACAGATTATACAGAAGACATGATTCTAAAGGTGACGGTCTAAATCATAAGATCCACATTGAAGGAATAAAGTTTGGTACTTTATTCATGCAAAAATTGTTATGCTGTCTATATCCCTGACGAGAGATGGTTTGTCTTGGCCATCGGAGGTGGACTCTACAAATAAAAACATTGTTGCATTGTCATAGGTAACGATGTATTGGATCGGGACATAAAGTGTAATTGATTTGAATTAATAATTTTGTCTTGACAAATCAATTCACTTTAGGCAATCATATGTATTGTATCTTAATCTTGAGATGAATAATGAGCCCGTTATCTTAATTTATGTCTTTTGATGTACTAAAGAGTGACATCTACATTTTATGTTGGTCTGCATGCCGGTATGTAGGAGGCATAACTTTTGATAGCGTAAACTTGTTATTCATATATATAGAATCTATAGCTCCTCTTTAGGAGTCGTTGATATATTCTTATGTGCGTAATCTTGTAATTGAAAAATTGGAGCGCTTAACCATTTGGATACATAGGTGTAACCGAATGGTATACTGTCTTTGGATGGTAAGTTTTCTTATGGTGAGATAATAGAACATAAGAGAAAAATAATCGAGAATATAAGACAAAATTTATCTTTAAGCCGATTAGAGATAATCCTATGTGGATACGACACATTATGATATGTCATGGAGACTTAGCTATTCAGGCTTCGTAATTTTATGTAGTTCGAGAGTGCAGCTCTAAGCTTTTCAAGGAGTAATGTTAGAGTTGATAATTATGAAAGATATATCTAGGATATTGGGTTTCATAATTTTTGAGAGTTTAAACTATATAGGTCCATCAGGTCCCCTTTGCTAGCTCATAATAAATCCTATAATGATACGGTATGCCTTTCCAATAAATTGGTGACTTATGTCAAATTATCAGATTGGCTAAAATTCAATAGGATCAGATAATTCATGTCTATTTATTGATTAAATTAATTTTATGTAAATTAATTCAAGATAAATAGACATGAATTATTTGATCCTATTGAATTTTAGACAATTTGATAATTTGACATAAGTCACCAATTTATTGGAAAAGCACACCGTATCATTATAGGATTTATTATGAGCTAGCAATAATTTCAAGATATACTTATTGAATTATCGAAAATATTTATTTTCTAAGAGATTATCTAGATATGACTGTTTTAATCAGATAACTTCTCTATTAGGTTATTTGAATTAAAACTGAGGGTCTATCCTAAGAATCTTGGGTGGGAAATAAACATATACAGGGATCATTTATCGTAAGTTCAGTAGGCCAATCTTTAAGTTCAGCCTACCGATGGAGTAAGTTCGATAGGCCGATCTGTTAGTTCGATCTGCCGACTGAACGATAATTTGATCATGCATTTTTGCACGTTTTATTAGATATTGATCCAAATTCAAATTTTTGAAGCCTTATCTGATAAGGACCAACCATGGGACGACCTCTATAAATAGGGAGTTAGTTTTCTATGTTATTCAGATCAGTTGATAAATCTAAAGTAAGCACTCTATCTATGAGTCTTTGAAACTTCCTTGAAGAACTATCGTTTACAAATCACGAACGATAGTTTTGGATATTTCTCAATTGGTTGGAAGGAGAGTCATCTAGGAAAGACTGTATAAGTATGCCCACATACACACCGGTCATGGATAGAGAATAGCAAAAAAGGTCAGTTGGTTGACGCTCTATTAGAATGCTCTTCTCTTCATTGATTGCAAGAGTTTTTCGACAAATAAGGTTAGTAAGATCTAATTAATTTATGCTTATAGCATGTCAAACTTGTGCTTTGGAAAATACTCTGATATAAAATTTTAAAAACTCTGTCACATACTATTTTTCCAACAATGAAAATAGTGGTGCAATCGCTAATATAAAAGAATTGAGAAACCATAAAAGTACAAAACATATAGGAAAAAGGTATCATTTGATATGGGAGATTGCTAAAAAGGGTAATGTAACCGTGATAAAGATTGTGTCGGAAGACAACCTTGGAGATCCATTTTGAAAGTCCTTACCAGCCAAAGTTTTTGAGAAGCATTTAAAGGATTATGGGTTAAAAGTTTTGTCTCATATGCTTTAGGATAAGTAGGGTATTGTTAGGAAGGATGCCCTTAAAATATATGATGTTTTTGTAATAGATATATTTAGAAATAAATAAAGTGAATTTTTCATTATATTTGTGTGCATGTAGTTTAAATACTTTTTAAATATCATTAAAATTATTTAATTATCTATATGAGCTTAAATATTATATATAACTGTTATATATATAAGGATAATATGTAAGAATAATAATTTAAATAATCAATAATATATAATTAATTATTTGTTTAATTATTCAATTAAGTATATAATATTAAATTGAGCTAATAGTACAGGTCATTTCAATTAAGACTAAAATAGTTTTATTTGAACCGTTAATATAGTAAGTCATTAAATGAATGTACAATATATAATGAGATTATGTAAGACTAGGACATGAAATGATATGAACGGCTAAACAATGTTCATTAAAATATAACAATTCTAATCATATATTCTGATGGTCATATATAAGATGATTTTAATTCAAGTTATTGTAGACTCTTTTTTATGAAATTATATCTTTTAATTTACGCTATACGGATTTGAGAATCTAACCTAGTCTCTTATATCTTGGAGGCATAATGAATTAAGTAGGCGAGAAGGTTAATTTTACAAGATGTAATCTATTTCTTCTTTAATAAGAAGTAAATAACTAATTCTCTTGTGTATTGATTTAAGCCTTATATAATAAAAAGAATTACATAGAATGCCCCACATGACACCCTTTGTTAAAACAATCCTCTTTCTTTTAACTTTTTGAAACTACCATTTTATTGTTTATTTATTTTTAATTTGGTTTAGAATTTCATCATTTTCCCCCTAGTTAACAAAGGAAATTAAAACAGACTAATTTCAAATTTTCAACCGGATTTTTTTTTGGCTTTTCTCTCTTATCTCCTCCACTTTCGATCCATTTCCCTCCGGCACTCTTTCTCCTCCTTTCCCTCTACCCCCTCTTTCTCCTCTCTCTCTCTCTCTAAGCCTTGATCTCCCTCTCTTAATGCCTTTTTTTTTTTTTTTTTTTACACAGATCTTTTCTTTCACCTACTTTGATATCTCAAAACCATAGAGTAAGACCAAGAAAAAGAAGCAAGCTCACATTTTGCAATAGCTTGCTCAGACGCTTCCCTCGTGGCTCTCGTCGTTACCGTCCTCTCCGTCAGCGTAAGCGCCCATGCTGCAGGTGTTGAACTCATCTTTTTCTTCTTCTTCTGTTTTGGATGGCAAATTTGGTCGGCCATTTCTGCCGATGAAGATGATGATGAGATCTTGAAAATATCCACGAAGATTTGCCAAGATCCACAACAGATCTTTGAAGATCACCATCGCTTCGCTTTGTCACCGCCATTGTCCTCCACCACATCGGATGTTGCCGAGACATTGAACTCATGGCCTTTCTCCTTTTCGGCATTGACGAAGGGATCTCCTCTTTGCTATTAGGTTTTTCTCTTCTCCTTTTCTTTTCTTTTTTTCGTCACTTTTATTTCTACATATTTATTTTCTTAACCTTCTGATTTTGGCTTCGAGTTTATGCTTGGATGACTTTTTTTTTCTATTGAGTGAACATTTACTTTGATTGTCGTATAAAGGAATAATACCACGAAGAATTAACTAGACGAACCTGTTCTGTGTTTTTGCAATCTCAACTGAAATTACAGTTTGAGATTTTGTTAGAGATTTCTCATCATCTAAATTTGTGAATATTATGCTATTTCTGGTATAAGGCATTGAATGTTGGAGTCTTTTCTGAGCTTCAGTTTCCATTGTTTTCTAGTCAGCGGAAGTTTAGAAGTTAATTTTTATGTATAAAATAGTTTTGCCGTTTGTTAAGGCTTTTCTTTGTCAAATAATAAGAAAACATGAGTGGAATAATACTACAACAATTTCTTTATTAGTTGAAGCATTCGTTTGTCTCGAGTGGTTACAAAAATTGGAGCATTGTTGATCTATTAATACTCTTCTCATCCATATATTTTTTATTTGACAATTCACATACCATATCATGTAAAATAGACAATGGACATACAATCAAACATGTAATGGTAGGATTCAAGTTCATTTGTTACCAGATATTATACGTTTTAGCAACTCATTGATGCTTTTTTATCCTAAACTAGTGCTCCATAACTCTTCTTCTTTACAGCTTTTTACAGAACTTGAGATCTTTTCATACGTTTATGCTGCTGTCTTTTTCATGTTCATGGTATTCCAGGTGTTTAATTTCGTTTGTTTTTCATGGAAAGGTTTAGGTAACCATTGCTGGCGGAAGAATTGTTTGGCAAAACGATGAACTGAAGGATATTCCACGTTCTGCAAAGTACATAAAGTTGCCACCTTTTGATAATCTTTTCAATGGAATTGACAGGGCAGATTCTAACTTACTCGGTTAGTAGTAATTCGTAACCAATAAACCCAAAGCAATCTATATGGGAACATCCTAGAGCAAGAATACAATTAGGCCTAGGATCAATATCATGCTAGATTATTGAGGATAAATTAACAAATAAAATACATGGATCCATTGATATCGATTGAATAGCAGAACTGGTGGTTTGTGATCTTCCTCAACCAAAACACTCCAATTCCTCAAATGGGACTATAACGTGTTTTGGTATATTGAGAACCATAACCAAAATAGCCTTCATATAGGGTTCCCATAATCCCCTAAATGATATCTACTCAATTTACTCCATATCAATATCTGTAATTAATGGATTTTTAACGTTAATTGAGATCACCAAGATTTCAACCCATATTAATAGCTTATATAATTGTGTCATGTCCCGAGGTACGGAAGGTGACGTGGTGGATTAATTAAGTTAATTAAGTGAGAATTTAGTTAAAAACAGGGTTTTAGAATTTAATTTATGAATAAAAATGTGATAATTTTAAAATCGTTTATTTAAAACAAGCAGTTATAATATTTGAACAAATGAGAATAATAAAATAAACAATAAAGAAACAGTAAAAACAACCAAAATATAAGGTGAGACGAAAATGGGTCGCACTGGTCTACATCTTGTGCAAACACACAGTGATGACAATATTGCAATACAATCATAGTCCAGAATGAAAGAAAAGTTAAGATCTTACATGCCTTGAATTTTTGTAATACAACCTACCTAAAATTTTCTATTGGTCGTAAGTCCGGTCAGCGGACTCTTCTCCGATCCTAAGCTGATATCCACCTATGGGGTAAGATTTTAAAACAAGTAAAATGTGAGCTAAAGGCTCAGTAGGACTATATTTTTAAAAAATAAACAGATAAATAGTTTAATAGAACACTTCTTAATAAATAAAATAAAATTAAAAAAGTACTTCCGTTTGTTAAAAGTATATTGGAAACAGTTCATCAAGAGTACCTTTTTATTAATTCAGGAAAACCATGATATTCACCACCGAAGTGGCCCAGCTGGGTTTCGGGACCTGCCCCCAAGGTCGTTTACTACACGACCTGATATCTGATATGGCATCATGCCCGTATATCTTTTTATAATTAAAATTTCTATTTACCAAATATAATCATTAACATTTATTATGAGGTTTATTATAAAAACACCTCAATCTACTGTTTAGGAAAACAGTTACAGAAAATCCTTTTTCAACCAATCATTGAAAAAACATTTTATTAAAAATCACTTTGAGGCCAAAACATTTAAATCTGGCTACCAAAGAAGGAGTAGAAGTCCTACCTCAATACTTGTACCGGTGTCCCACATCGTAATCTCAGTCCGGTATACGTTAGCTCTGCGGATCCACGCACAACTTTAAATGAAAACTAGATCTATTAGTATCTAATCTGAGATATTCTGAGTTATTAAATCATTTCATGGTGTCCTAGTGTGCCACTTAGGTTTATAAAATCATTTTATAAAGTTAGAATTTCAATCGGGATTCAAAATAGTGAAAACGGGTAAAAATCACAAAAATTGCACCATGTCCGGTCGGCCTCCCAGTCGCCGTGGTTCAGTCGGTCGAATTGCACAGTTCGGCTTGTCGGAAATCCAAGTCCGGTTGACTGAACATTTTCAAGTTTAGCCTGCCGGTCGAATGAATCCAGCCAGCCGAACTCAAACTTCGGCCTGCTAATATGAAAAATTTTAAAAATTTTCATGTACGAGTCTCGGCTTCCCCGAGCCCAAGTCTTCAAATTTAACCTGTTTTCTCAATTCTCAAGCATGGATAATGATCATGAACAATAGAAAAACATAGTAACTTACTTTTTAATGGATTAAAACAAGTTTTAAACAAGATTTTTGAAAAAACCCAAAAATTAGAAAAATTAGAGAAAAATAAAAAATCTTGTTTTAAATCCGTTTTTGATAAAACAAAGTTTGTATTCTAGCTAATCTAAGTTCATCTAACCTAGATTGAAGGTTTTCTAAGCTTAAAAATGCTTAGATTTCAAAATACAAGAAAATATAAAAAATTGAAAAAGTTTTGAAAATTTGATACTAACCTTGAATCGAAGCTTGAATCGAGTTTGTGGTTGTTCAATCGTGTTCCCGAGCCTCCAATCCACAATCCCAAAGCTTGAAATCGAATTTTGTTTCAAAAATTTAGAGAGAGATTGAGAGAGAATGTGAGAGACCAAAAGAGAGGAAGAGAGAGAGTGCATGGGAAAGAGAGAGAAGAGAGAGAAAAAATGAGAGTGAAGGGGAGAGAGAGTGATTTAAATAGAGGGAGGGAGAAAATTAGTTGCACAGATAGTACACTGTTTTCAAATCAAATTGTTTTGTTAAAATTTCAATTAACAATTAAAACAACTTAATATAATTTAAAATTATTAAAAAGTAAAATAACACAAAGTTTCTTAATTTTCACAAAATGATAAATTTGAGTTTAAAACACTTATTATGGCACACTAATCCACCATTTTACATTCTAATATCATTTAATTAATTTCTGGGTGTTACAAATTGATTGGGAATTATATGTTGTCCAATATAGGAAATATGATTTCCTAATAATTTGCCTAATATAAGAAATCTAATTTCCTAACATACTCATCTTTCCTACGAGCTCTGGTTAAGAGTTCTAAATTATCAACAAATTAAAACTGGCAGCATTATGGGTATATTTTCCTTTTAATTATTATATTTAGAGTGAATTAGATCATTAGTTGAGAAAGCATTTGATCTAAAATCTGATGCGGGGACAGAAACTGACTATTTATTTGTTTATTTTTGTAGATTGGCATGATGCACTTAAGAAATTAAGATTTGTTTTGTTGGAAAAAAGGTTTCAAAAAGACGAGTTTATGGTGTTCTGTTGTTGCTTCAGTTCATTCATCATTTTTTCTTATTCAATCTATGTTGTAAAGAATTTGTTGTAGAGAAAGGATAGAATTTTTTTACAAAACTTGTTCTAGAGGATTGAACAATTTAAGAAATTGTTGTTTTGTTTTTATTGGAATTGTACTTAGTTCATTTAGTTTTGATCTGAAAAGATAATCGACAGGTTCTGCGATGGAACTTGGCAGGTTTAATGATGAAATCTGTCGACATCTGGTAGGTTCCGCAATAGAACTTGGTGGGTTCTAGGACAGAACTTATCGGCACCTACAGAACTCACAAGGTTACGCTTAAACACTCCGCGTTGACAACCAAATACGGTTGGCACTGCTTTGTTTGACAGAAAATATGTTGGAATCTAATAAATTTCAAATTTAGAACCTACTAGGTTACAATCTGGCATCCCATGCAGATAACCGAAGGTGGTCGATGCTTTTTTATTTCAATGAAAATATGTTAGAATCTGACAGGTTCAGAACCTGCTAGGATTGGCCGGTTTAAGTAGTTTCCATCATGAAAGAGTGAAAAGGAAGAGTAATTTGGAAATCACTAATTTTTAATAAATGAACAGTTTTAATAAATGGTTTATTGGATGACATTTTTAATAAGTTGGAGTATTTGTGGGCATTCTTGTAAGTTTCTCGATATAAAATGAACACTCAAATTCATGATTAAGTGTATGAATTTATTAATTATTAGAGAATTAATTTATATGCAATGACTATATCAAATAAACAACTTTTAACAAGTAATTACATATCTATAATTTTAAGATTACAATTCCAAAAGAATAATAATATTAATTAAAAAGTTTTATTGATATATTGGTTTTATTAAAACTTAAAAATATGGGTTTATAAATTTCTCTACCATCCTTACAAACATTTGGACAAGCAAAATTATTGGTTTAATTAATTAATTTAGAATTATGGAAATCTAAATTAAATATCACTTAAAAATAAATTAAGTATGAATTAATTTATAATTATTAAATATTAAAGATTATTTAATAATAATAATTAATTTTGGCAGACATATTGTGGGTCTTACTCACAATGTGTCATGTACTTACACAGGGAAAGGTTTCCTATGCAATGTAAGACTTGTTCATCAAGTTTTCTATATTCTAGAAGTTTCTAATTTTGAAGAATATGTTTTTTCCGATTTGAAATTTGAATTTTTGGAAACAAATTAGATTGAGTAAAAAGCAATATTTTTCTCTTTTCTATTTGCTAGTTAGTGCCACACATATATATATATATATATATATATATATTGTATCCGAGTACGGCACTTATCACACGATAAGGATTAAGAACTTTATCTTTTATTTAATTTAATATGTGATATTTAATTCAAATTAAAAAAAAAAGGCTTGCAGAATTAATTATGTCTCTCTCATTCTCTATAAATAAAGGGTTCTTCTATTCATTCTATGCACAATTGAGATTCTTGGTTAGATTACGAAAACTTTGCAAAAACCTAGCGGTAGAGTCTAGGAGAAAGACAAAAAGATAAGAAGTTTGTTTCCATTCCTAGTCCCTATGTGTTGAGATTTGTAGGAGACTAAAAGTGAGGAGAGTGATCCTATAACACCCTAGTTTCTTCTATGCTGATACTTACATGTTACATCTAGATTATGACAAGAACTAGGTGAAGAAAATGGTGATTTTATATAGAAAACTTTTTCTGTAGAAGATTTTTGTGCTAATCGCTTTAACAAAGTAAGCATAAATTGTACATGTATTTATTAAGCATTAAATTAACGTAGTCTATAGTATTGTATTCAAAAGTTTTATGAAAATTTTTGTTGCATACGTTCTTGATTTTTGCTACATTTCCACATATTTTCTTTAAAATTGTTTTTAAAAACCAACAATGTCACTCCTATGAAAAACATTTAATACTTTCAAATTAGCTAGCAATGAGGCAAAGAGCAAGACAGGTAGGTATTTACTCTATAAGAATGGCATCTTTCTCACATAGCCATGAGAGATGAATAAAGTGGGGAAAGTTTAAATGATAACATCAAATTTCATGGCTTTTAACTTTTGATGTTCGTTCAAGTCAAGCACGTCAACTCCAAGCACATCAAATATACGCAAGTATCCACTTTCCGTCATCATAATCATCCACCGTAGTAACATCATCCATCAAACATTACTGACAGGTTGTTTACCTATAGCATAAATATACTTGGATGAGCTTTCACTTAGCAAGTAGGAACTATAACTCGCAAAATATTTAAGAATATATAGTAAAATTAACATGAGCGGGTTATGCTTATTTATGATCATATTTTATGAAACTTATAGGCTCAAGTATTCATGCTGCTTGCATGCAAGCATCAAGAAGTTAGGGCTTGCAAGGTCTCCAGCAACACGTGATCTAAATTATTTTACCATAATATAAGCTTCCTTATAGGTTAAGAGGTTGGTATGATATTCAACTTACTTAGTCTTTTACGTTTCTTTCAACTTGCTAATGTTTATGCAGTATGGCGTGGCATCACATAAAGACAAACATGTATTTATGATTTTATCAAATATGTAACAAATTTTATTTGAAAATTGTTCATATTATAGGTGAGATTTCCACTTATTAGATTTTCAATAGTAGAAATCACTAACTCGTCAAAATTCTCTATCCTTTGCTCTTAGAATCTAAGAAAAACCTATTGAAAGCGTAACGTTAGCTTATCTTATATTACTAAACTTAACGTAATAATGAAGGAATTAAATCATTTCCTAACACATATTTTTCCTTTATTTAAAGGATCATAACATTACCTTATTTATTACAAGGATTTATTGATTTAATCCCCATAATTTAATTTTTTTAAATTGTCTTTATTAAGCGTGCTAAAGTTGATAACTTAATTAACTAATTAATTATCTTATATCTTTTTATCACTGTTGGGCTCGTAGTTAAATAAGGCCCACTAAGAGTCAAATATGTCTATGACATTCTAAATGATAAACAATTGAATCTTTGATTTGAACGTGGCTTTTGAGTTGGTATGGTGTTGGACCAGTATTCAAGATTGTAGAGTCGTGGCCTATCTTATCAGCTTTATAATTCATTTTAAACATAAATTGTGTATGAATGATAATTTTGTAAACTTTATAGATTAAACCGGTTTTATAAGTCTATTTAGAAGTTTAGCATGAACGCATAATTTTCAACAATTTTCTTCATGAAAGTTCTTCATCTCGCTAAGACTTAAAACTTTTATGTTTTACAAAAACTGTGATTCAAACTTATATGAGGTTGTTTTCCCAAAAAAAAAACCCAATCTGTAGGATAGGTGTTGTATAAGGTGTTACGACACTTCCTGCAACACCTAGCAAAAACAGTTCCAGAACAGCCACAGACTACTTTGTAGTTGCTGTGAGAGCTTAAGGAGGCAATAAACTGAGTATTTTAACTTTTAGAATTAAAAACTATGCAGCTTTGAGATCTATATTACTAATATTATACATATATGCTACAACACTTCTTACAATACGTGACAAAAAAGTTCTATAACAACCATTAATTGCGCTGCAGTCGCTGTGACATCCTTGGAAGTAAGATAATTATTTCAACTTTAGAATTTAAAAATAGAGTAGCTTTGGAATCCGTGCCGTGGTCTTGTATAAATG
This sequence comes from Artocarpus hirsutus, assembly GCA_946598075.1. Lineage (NCBI taxonomy): Eukaryota > Viridiplantae > Streptophyta > Magnoliopsida > Rosales > Moraceae > Artocarpus > Artocarpus hirsutus. The sequence continues at coordinate 8,384 of CAMOHE010053008.1, read as the reverse complement.
TGTTGTAATACTAAGTGGGACAACTAAACATAAACGCCAGAAATATCATTTGGATTTGATAGCTTAGTTTCTTACACAAAGTCACTTGTGTTATTATGATGCAAAAATTCCCAGGTTCTAAAAATACATTATATTCAATCTTTAAAGTTTCCATTTTTAAGTTAAAGAAGTGAAAAACCCTTCTAAAACACAAAACGTAACCTCAATCTAAACTCTTCCATTTCCATCATGCATGGTACAAAAATTATATTAATAGATACTCACAAAAACCATAAGTATATATAAAAATTATTACATGCCAACAACACTTCAAATAATATTATAAACTATTTTCTTAATTTCAAAAAAGAGAAGTTTAGGTTATACCCTTGAAGATCTACTTCGTGAGGGATTCTACCAAAGCCTCCTTCTTAGTTTGATTTTGGCTAGTGATTTTCTAGTGGGTGGGAGAGAAATTTTGAGAGAAAACAAAGAAGAAAATCGGTTCTTCCTATGGAGGAAATGGAAGAGAAAAGAAGAGAATGGACTATTGTTGTGGAGGAATAAGGATGAAAATGAACTCTTGGTTTAGAAACACCTATTTACAGACTAAGGTTAATTTTGGCTTAGTTTCCACTTTAATTGTCACTCAATATGTGAGACTTTCATGAACACTTAATGGAGATAACATCTTGGTCAAACCAAGCTTAAAAGTGGTGCCAATTGTGTGAAGAAATGGGGGAAATTAGCTTAATAATTGCTTACTTTTTAGCCTTAGCCTTTTTATTATTCAAGGTCACATTTTGTCCTTTTGTCATGTCACTTTTCTCACAAGATCTCTTAATTTAGAGAACACAAATAAAATTTTATCTGGTTGAAGGAAACTAACTAGCCGTCAGAAAATTTTGGTAATGTTGGGTTTGCTTAATAAAGTCTAAGACTAATCTTTGTATAAGTTAAGACTGGTATAATTTTAAATCGTATAATAAAATTAAATTGTTTTGAATTCTAAAATTACTCCTAGACTGTGTAAACATAGGCTTGACTTTTTTTTGTACTCTATCTTGGTGTTGGCATATCTTTGACAGTGTCAATTCTCGATCTTGGGTAGCATTTTTCACTGAACATGCTACTTCATGTAACTCCTATTTCTAACTAATAGGAAATTAAGGATTTATTATACGATAGAGTATTTCTCGGTAAATTTCTTCCGTCTTAAACCGTAGTGGAAATTATTAACTGAATTATTCAATCACAAAAATTAATAAATTTAACTTAAATTTTTTTTATAGAATTTTAGAATATTTATATTAATTTCATAAATTCTTCAATAACAAAATTCACATATAATATTTCCCGAAAAAATCTTTAACTTAAATATGCAAATTATATTATTTAATTTTAAGATTTTCTTGGTTATTACACTCATTAAAAGGGCTTTTAGAGGTACAAGGTCACACAGAGAAGATGCACAATGGCCGTGATTTGTGGGGTAGAACCAGGCTCTATGGTGGACAGAGATGGAAGGGACCGACTAGCTGCGGTTAGTTTTTGGTGACAGCAGCTGTAGCAGAAGAATAACCAATGGCTACTAAGGTTTCTAGTTCAAGGAGCGTATACACTGACACGATGACAACAAACAATAATATTGTTCACGATTGATTGTTGTTGCAATTTTCTCATTAATCAAGTGTGAGATATATACAGAATAAGGTCAATGCCAGAGCACAAATATTTACAGTTGATGAATTAATACAAGAATTGCATAAATTACAAACAAATATAAATGGAAAGTTATGCCTTGATTATAAATACTACATAGTGTTGTTTCTTGATCACAAAGAGAGAGCTTGGAGAAGATTAAAGGTTGCTTAAGAATACCATTTTTTTCACTAGTACTTGTTAATGTCGTTCCTTGATGATCAAGAGAAAATGGTACTCTTAAGGACCCTTTAATCTTCTCCAATTCTTCATTGTCATAAAGAGAAGACTTGGAGGGGAAGAGGTCCTTAAGATTAGTAACATTTTTGTTACTAGTGCTTGCTAATATCGTTCCTTGACAATGAATAGAAGAATTGGAGGTGGAGGGGTCCTTGAGAGTAGTAACATTTTTGTTGGCATTAATGGTTGCTGTTCCTTCAGGATGAAGAAAAGAGTTGGAGGTACAGAAGTCCTTGAGGGTCCTAAAACTTTTATCGTTACTATTAATGCCGGTTAATGTCGTTTCTTGATGAGCAAGAGAGAATGCAGACAGGGGTTCGGCCTCAAGGGTGAACTTTTTGTTGCTTTGGACAGAACTATCATCTCTCTTATTGCAGTTAGAGCCCGAAACAGTGGAGCTAGTAAATGTTAATTTTTGGTGATCAAGAGAAAACTTGAAGGTGAAGGGGGTCCTTGAGGGGAAACATCTTGTCACCCCTGATAAAGCCACCCCTCATATTATTGTAACCAGGGTAGTTTTGTTTCATAAACTTGGCTTTCTCCTTCAAAACCAAACCTGCTTGTCGAGCTTGTTCTTCCACTTCCCATTCACTGTAAGGGTAGTCATCCCTTTGCGAAACATGAACCTCTCCATCTTCTTTCAGCATTCCACTAGCACTTCCAAAGAATGATCTTAGCAAATTCTTGTGTCTCCTATTTTGTAATACAATTTTTAGTAAATTCTTTCAACATCTAATAAGTAACTTTTAGCGCCATATACTAGTGGTAATGGAGCCAAGAGGTGAACCTAAGGTTATATTTATTTATTTACTTATTTATTTATTTATTATTATTATTGTACTCCTTAACTGTGAGCTTGTGCATGTCATGTGAAGTCAATATATGTAGTGAAAATTAATCTTTAGTTACCGAATTGGTGCTAAATTATGCCGATAAACAGTGTGAATGGTTAGCGCATGGTAAAATAATTTGAGGCAAAGTGTCAAGCAAACAAAAATTTCAGGGATAATTAAATCGTAAAATATTATTAAATACTTTCCTACAATAATAAAAAAAAAACAAAATTGGCCACTTCAAAAAATGGTCCTAAATTTGGCCACCTTTCTACATCACCCCTTTAGAACTTCTGTGAGAGATTACTTATAAAATGGTTTTAAACCCGTCTCCCTTGTCCATATGCATTAGAAACTCTCAGGGTAAGCTTCGTTTTTTTAGCATGATGAATTGATATTTTATCTCGTGCCCATAAAAAAGGTAAAGTGTTCATCTACGTACGCATATATATAATTAAATACATCTATATATATATATATATATATATATATATATGGAAATTAAAACTTCCAAAGTAATAAGGCAAAAAGCTGTCGATCAGAGAGGGAAATACTTACTCTATAAGAATGGCATCTGTCTCACACAACCAAGAGACATGACCAGCGTGGGGAAAGTTAAAGATGATAACATCAAATTTAATGGCTTTTAGCTTCCGATGTTCGTTCATGTCATGTGCATCAACTTCATGCAGCACCTTGCACCCACTTTTCTTCAACTCCTCCAAATTCTCTTCACACGAGCTCCCATACTTTCTCAACAACGTCTCTGAGAGAACGATCCACATAATGAAAAACACGTACAATATATATCTTTGGAACAATATTTCAAGTTAAATGAAAATTTGTGGAATTCAAATCTCATGTCATATTGTGGCGCTCACATTATTTTCCATATATTTAGTGATCTAGGATTTGACTAAGAATTTGAATTTGAAAATGTGTACCTTTGCAATCCAAAGAAGTGGCGACCATACTCACAGCGGAGCCAAAGGCTCGGGCTAAACATGCAGAAAAAGAAAAGTCGCCCTCCCAAACCAGCAGTATCTTCTGAGAGCCACTATAATGTTGTATTCTTTCATCTTTTCTCGTCATTGTGAATTTCTCCTTATTCTTTAATGGAAAAGATATATAATAAGATTGAACAAAAGTAAAATCTTTTATATAAGGATAAGTATCATTATTCTATTTTTTAGTTTTAATATATCTATTCAATGGTATAATGAAAAACAATCTCATTTTCTTTAGGTGTTTAACATACTTAAAAATAATAATCTTATCAATGTAGTTACTAAAATGTTCTTATATATTATTAATAACTATTGGATCATAACATTTAAATTTAAACAACTAAGTAAAATTAGCATTCTTTAATAGAGAATCAATACTAAAAAAAAAAAAAAAAGTGGATTAATATGCCTTTTTCCTTATCTAGTCATCTTCATGGGGCCCAAAAAATTTATCATTACAGATTTAGTAAATAAACACATTAAAAAAAAAGCAATTACTTCTTACTTTTCTTTTTTATGCAAAGTAAACACACCTTAAATACAATACTAGTTCCTTAGAAGTGCCAATTTTTTTTCCCTGCGGGGGCAAAGTTGCACCCTTCAAAAGTTTCAAGTTTCGTTGTTTACTTGAATGCTTAATAATAATAATAATAATAATAATAATAATTCAATTGTTGAACTGGAAATAATCTCAAGCCCCTTCCCAAAAAAAAAAAAAGAAGAAATAATCTCAAGCCAAGTTCTTTCCACTTTGAAAAGCTTACGGTTAATCTAAACTTGTTGGATTATGAACATTTCAATATCACGGATGTAAATTAAACATAATTAATTTTCCCTAATCACAAATATTTCCTTGAGACTTCCCAAGACTTTCTAATCTGTTCTTCAAAATTTATGAAACCAAAATAACTGATTTTTTTTTTTTTTCATCCAGCCAACAAAGATTAAACTTAAGACAATTTAAGATTAAGAAACAGAAAAACCAAACACAAGTCTAAAGACTTGCTGGCATGAGAAATGGACAAATTGAGATGGACTTGACAGAGAAAAGGAGAAAAGAAGAGAAAACACGTTTAATTTCACGGAAAATGAATTATTAGAAATTAAAGTCGTGGAAGACAAAACATCCTCGGGGAATAAAAAAGAATCAATGCTTCCAGTGCAAGTAAAGAAGATGGATTTAGTTGGGGAACCAAAGGTCCCAAATCATAAAGTTGAAACCTTTTTTATTTCTTTTTTCAAACGTAAGGACAAAGAATAAAAGTTCATTGTCCACTGATTCTGACATTCAACCTCCTAAGCCAAATCGAATGAAGAATCATATGAAAAACATCGTATCTCTTCGGAGGATTATTCAACGCGAAATGCCTCTGCACCAGTTTTACGTTCCTCCTCAATTTCTTATACACATCGTCCGAAATTCCCAGCAAGATCTCCTTCAACCTCGGGATTTCCTCCACCGAAACAGTAACCGAGAACGCTTCCCAATTCAGAACGTCGCTGAAAGGGAGAACATAACTCTGGGAGATCAAAACAGGGACGCACTCGGCGAAGATGGCCTCGGCGACGCGGGGGCTCGCAACCTCGTGGCCGCTAGGGCAAATGCAGAACCTGCTCGTCCTCATCATTTCGTCGTAGGAGATGTGTTTGGGGAGAGTTTCATAGACTTTGACGTCGGGGTCTCCTTTGTCTTTCCAGTGGTGGAAGAGAGCAGGGCGGATACTGCCGTGGCGGTGACCGGCGAAGAAGGCGAGAGTTTTGCGGTGCGAGAGAGGAGCTCCGCCAGTGAGGGAGGAGATATGGCCGGTCTTGAGGTGGATTTCGGGGAAGGAAGCGTCTTTCTTTGGGTTGAAGTGCTCGGAAGTGTTGGCATTGCAGAGGACTCTTATTGAGTTGTAGTAGAGCTGTGGGACGTACCATGTTGCTCTTGGCCCCTGTAGCAATAACACAATAGGAAATTCTTAGAAGAGCAAACTTGGAGGACACATACATTTTTTTTTTAATGAAATTAGGGTATGATGAAAATTTTCTAAAAATGAACAAGGGCAAAAATAAATTTTCAAAAGTTGAGTATGAGCAAATTTTTTCACTTAGTTTTAGGTGATTTTGCCACTAAATTATGATTATGTTTTAATTTGTTTTCAAACTTTAAAATATTATAAATGTGTCTTGAACTAATTGTTATAAGATGTTCCTTTCTACTTATGAAGTATTCATTTATAATTAAGACCAAGTCCAAGACATGTCTCATGATCAGCAAGGGATCCATAGCAAGACTGCTAGCGCATTCATAGAGAAATTCGCATTTAATAAAACTAATAAAAAAAACAGAAGAATAACAATATTATGAAAAAAAAAAAGGGGGAGAACAGAGGGAGGAGTAAGTAAAAACCCATGTCATAACTCAATATCTAAATTAGCATAGAAAATTTACCCAGTCATGGCAAGAAAGCATGAAATGGTCAGCTCCAAGGCTTCTATTCCAAAAAGGGTACTTGTGAGAAATAGTGTGGACATAGTCAACGACAGTGCGTTGAAGGACAGCTTTGTCACGGACAATAGGATCAAACAGGTATGTTACGATCATCACCACGCTGAATGGAAGGAAATACACATGAGCTTCATCAGGATCCCAAGTCCTGAAGTGGGTGTCAGTTTCCATAAAGCTAAGGAACATTCCTTCCATGGAGTATATGCTCTTGCAAGGACCATTGTGAAATATTGGTGGCTCTCCTTCTTCATACACAAATATCTTAAACATTCTCTCCATTAAAAGATAACTCCTGCAAAGATTGAAGCAAAGCTTAACATAGTGTTTATAAAATCTACGTTGATCCATTTTCTTTACAAAAGCTCTGTTTGTTTTATGCTATCTTACTTACATGGGCTGATACCCTTTTGAATGATCTTGCTTTTCTTATTGTATGGAAAAACACACAAGTTCTTGAAAAAAAAAAAAGAACGATTTTGTGGTGGCTGTGAAAATACAGAAGATTGAAGCATTAAAGGCATTGTCCCTGGAGCAAGATTTTCCCCTTTCAGGTGAACGTGCCTTGTCAAGTTGATTTTTTGGGTCTTCGGAAATGGATTGGAAGCGAAGGCCAAATGTTTGTGTATGTTCGAGCACCAACCCTCTCTCTTTATTTGTTACTGGCCAAGAAACGTGCAAAAGAATGTGCATCTTCAACAGCCAAAGCCACTCGAGAAAATCCCACAAAACCCAAATACCCTTTCTTTTCTTTATTTTGAAAATTCCTCCAAAATGCGAGCATAAGTAACTGATTTCTTAGCAGGATAAGATGAATAAAGATGAGGAATCTTGGAACAAGAAGTTCATTACCAATGGAAGGCATAAGCATTTCTGAAAATTTCTCCTTGTGGAACATAATCTGCATCTTCAAGAAAAGATGTCTGGTTCACGTTCTTTGTTGCTTCTCTCATCGATGCTCTAGCTGTGGCAAGATCAAGTTCAAGCTTCTCCAGCTTCTCATCTTTATGCTTTGTTCTATTAGAAATAGACTCCTCATTGAAACCCATTTCAACATTTGCGAACCCCATTTTCCTTCTTTCTTCCTTCACAAATAAACAAAACAGAACGCAACAAAACAAATGTGAAAAAGAGAAAACTACCAAAAGAAAATCAAAGAACATTGATCAAAAGTGTAAATCATATTAATAACCAAATCTTTTGTCAAAACTGGAAAGAAAGCGAATACCATGGACGAAGAAGATGTCGGCGAAGAAAAATCTGCGCTTCTTGTGGGGATGATAAACCATGACACTCCTTTGTAATAACCCATTGATACAACAATTGCAGAGACCAAAAACAAGGAAGCTAATGCGAAAACAGCCACATTTGGAGAGCTTCTGTAGAACTCCATCTTCTTCTTCTTCTTCTTCTCCTCTCTCTTCATAAACATAAAAATACTAGAATTAACAATAATGTTGTTGGTTTGTCAAGTTAAGAGTGAAAGTTCAAGGATTTAGTTATGTGCGAGAGTTAAGGTGTGGTGAAGAATGTCGACTTTAAACTACTTAATTCCCAATTAACTACAATATTTATATGCCTTCTTAATTTACGGTTTAACCGTTTCTTATGCAGAAAAGGTTTTGCATGCGTCAGAGGCACATATGAACAACTGGAGCAAGTGTACATGAGATCTTATACTAGTAAAAATGTAGAGATGTGAACGGATGGAAAGTTGGTTAAGGAAAAAGTAGAGGAACTCTAAAGTAGGACAAACCAAACACCCACACCAATTATGTAATTCCATCCTTTGTATTACCTTTTCAAAGTAATTTGGTTTTTTAATATATATTTTTTAATATACTCAAACAAATCCAAACATATCTCACAATCCTTAAAAACATTTCTCATAAAACCTTCCTCAATAAACATTTCTGGTAAAACATTTTTTCAAAGAAATACTAGTTGTAAGACAATATATGATTTCATTTATACTCATTTGTGAACATTTTATTATCATTTTTATCTTATCTTGAACGAGGGGCCTAAGTATACATGTTAGAAATATATATAGGAGCTAAACAACAACAGGTGCAATATAAAGTAAATAGAAATAGTAGAAGGAATATTATTATGAAATTAGGAATAAAATATTAC
>CAMOHE010053006.1:0-27809 GCA_946598075.1 Artocarpus hirsutus | reverse complement strand
GTCGTTTAGGGGCTTCTTCACGCTGTACGTGCTGCTTATAACGGCTGCTAGTCCCGAGCATAGAAGGATGGATGTCGTGGCCATCAGCGTTGATCCCATTATCGTGTTCCTCAGGGTTTGAACCGCCAAAATGTTTTTCTTATCATTATCCTGCAAAAATTAATAAAAAAAATAAAAATGCATTAATAGCAAATAAATATACAATATGTAGTACAATATAATATATATTTCTTAAAAAAAATCACATGATGGTAAATTGTTGACTATGATTTGTTTAACAGTTGTATGTTCTATTATACACGTCATATTCATAATAATTGTTGACTATGATTTGTTTAATAGTTGTATGTTCTATTATACACGTCATATTCATAATAATTATTACATTGATATGATGTGATCAGTTGATAGTTATAGATCGAAATGCGCACGTACACCCTTTTCTTATTAAATATATGTGTTTAATATTAATATATTCATTTGTTGGGATACTAGCTGGAAATATTGTGGATTGGGGCCAGTTTTGGGATTCCAACGTCATTAGATTTAAAATCTTGGAAAATCTGGCCCTATATGTATGGACTTAGGAATATAATTTGCAGTTGATGACTAGTGGCGGTACTCTCTATATATATATATGAGATTTACACCCGGCGGTGGATGATTGAAGCCAGGTGACGTGTGATGCAACAGACCAAAGTTGGTGGATCAGTGGGAAGAAAGAATTTAGAGAAGGAGCATATGTACGCTTTGAAAAGTTATATTGCATATTAATTGTAGTTGGGACCTTTGGGATTAGTGCTATACAGCTAATTAAAGCAGAAACCAATTCAATGGCATGGCAAAAGGAAGGTTTTGAGTGGAATTGTGAATTCAATCCCATGTATAATTTTGTTTTTGTTTTTGTTTTTTGTTTATAGTATAACATATGATCACATACATGTCTCTTCCTAAATTAAAAAGAAGAAGAAGAAGAAGCAGAAGAAACAGAAACCAGCTCAATCATAAAACAGCAGGAGCATTATTCCTAGCAAGTTACAGAATCTACTTGTGGGTCATCATGTCATGAATACAACTTTTTGAGAATAATCCTAGACAATATTATACCACTTTAGTTTTTAAAATCAATGTTATATATATAGTTGATTTGTAATTTTCTAGTTACAATGTAGCATATGTTTATTAAGGTATTTGGAAACTTTGGTTTAAACCCGTTGATTCCAAACACTACAACAATAGAGAAATTTGTACTGTAACTTACTTTTACTTTATCTTACGGTAAAAAACTTTACACTGTTTGAATTTAAACCAATTATTCTCCAGACACATACCATTTAAGAAAAATAATTTGGTAATCCACTTTGTATTCCAAGTTTATTTTAGACATCATTAATATTTATTATGTATCCTATGTACAATAATTTAACATATATATATGTATGAATTTGTCACGTTTGTCCAACATCCTCCTCATAGTTAATTTTCCTAGCTTTATGTATAGTTCTGGTTCTATCAAAAAAAGAAAAAAAAAAGTATCGCGAAAAGATGGTAGAAAACCTAAAAGTACAATGTTCTCCAACCAACAATATCTGAGCTGAACTGGGGTGCCACTTTTTTTTTTTTTTTTTTTTTTGGTAATGAAAATTGGGGTGCCACTAATTGGTAGCTTCTTGATCGTACCTGGAATGATCTGGGTCCTTTTCTTTTTCTTTTTTTTTAATACTCTCATGTTATTTTGTTCCATCATTCATTACATTCTCTCTCTCTCTCTTTTTTTTTTGGCTATAGCATCATTTATTGCCTTCAACTCAAATATAAAGGAAGCTGCAATATATTGTATATTATGGTGACATATGTACTTCACCCTTGTTGATTTAAGAAGAATTCAGTATTTAGAGAAAACTTATTGTGTTTTTTATATTTGGCAACTGACATAACTACATCAATTAACATATGTATCGCAAATGGTGTGAGTACTTGAATAAAATGCAGCTATGCCAATAAGCTAGCTCAATTTAGTAGGTATACGAGCTTTTTTTTAAATGCATATTGTGGGTTCAAATTCAAGGTGATGGTAAAATTTATTACAAAAAAATATAAGATGCATATTTGTGTGTATATATATGTGCGTGTGCGTGTGTGTATATGTATACATGCTTGTACCTTGACAATGGCGGAGACCCAAAAACGACGTCCGTTCGAATTGATCCCGATGATGGTGCTCTCTGGCTGAGTCCGAACCTTGTGCCACAACCACACATGATAACCAGCCACTATTAAGAACCCTAGCGGAACTAATATCACATCCAAAAAACATTTCCTCCACTCCATATGTATATTTCTCTTACAGTAATCTAGTTCTCTCTCTCTCTCTCTTCTTTCTTAGTTTGTTTCTCAACTATTAGCTTGTTATACAGTTAAAGCGCGCTCTATATATGATGAGAGCTTTTCTCTCTTTATAATATTTCTTGTCTCGCTCTCTTTCCGCTTTGTGGACTCGGCAGCTATATGTTATATATATACTAATTGGAAAAATGAATGTGGACTGGATTAAATGCGTAGTTCAGCGAGTAAATTTTTGATGATCCGGCCAGTGGGACAGAGAACTTAAAAAGAAGAAGCAAAGTAGGCCAAAAAAAAAAAAAAACTCCCCCCACTTTATTGCTAAATTACAGGTTGCATGAGAGCCTTACTTTGTGGTGACTCCCACTACCCACTTCGCATTTTCCCCCCTTTCTCTTTCTTTATTATATTTTTTGGAGTATTTTCTTTCAATCTTTTCTTTTCTTTTTTTTTATTTCTCTTTTTTTTTGGAATTAGTTTTCTTTTAGGAAGTCCTAATGCCTCTTTAGACCACTATCTTGTCTTTGTTCTTTCCTCTTTTGCATGAATTATTGTTCAAGTGTATATATGTGTTTGTGTGTACAATACCATAATATATGCATTTTATACTAGAATAATTCGCTTCGACGTATATGAGTGACTTGAACTATTTGGGAGTACAAAATATATGCCCTTGTCCCCCCACAGTTCAGCTCACAAACAAAGTGCTAGCTATAGGGTTTATATGCGCTTAACCTAACATGACCACCCAACTAATAAAATAGGGAAAATATATATATATATATATATATGTATATATATATATATATATATATATATAAGACGCAGAAGAAGTAATTTTTTTTTTCCAATGGCTCAAAAGTAATTTTATAATAAGTTATGTGGCTAGCGTAACAAGAGTACGAACGTTTGACATATTTGGAGAATGTTGAACATCTTTCTGTAGGGATTCATGAGAGAGATATAAAAAGAAAACTAAAGCTCAATTATGTACTTGTAATAACAATATTAATGGTATCCAAGAAAAAATGTTGAGCCTAAACTAATCATAAGGATAGCATGCTTATGGATACCATACTTGTTTTCTTGAAATGGAAGTGTACACTTTTTCTTTTTTTAATATGATACTTTGATATTGGTATTTTTCATTTTGTACGGTAAAGAATAATTATAGAAATTTATCAAACGTAGGTGGTTAATATATAACAATGCTGCGTCTCATATTACATGCACTTTAACATGCACAATTTTTATGTAACCGAGTTTTATTCTTGTAGAGATTTCTATCGCTAATTATGGAGGTAATAATTAAATTAATAATGTTCTTAATTTACTTGTGTTATGCGTTTTTAGAGAAATTCATTAATTAAGTTTGACTAAAGGGACAATATATCGACAACACAAAAAAAGAAAAACAGGTTGTAACAAACTATACATGATGATAAACTTTTTTCTTTTTTTAAGTTTCAACTTATTTCCGTTAAAACAAAACTGAAGCATATTACATATAAGTTGGTCAAGTGTGTTGTAATCTATGAATGGCTTTGTCGTTTTATGAGCAAAATTCATGGGCAAAAGCGAAGAGTGGACGATGGGACAGCAGAGTGAGAATCTGACAAGGCGCAAGAGAAAAAGGAGAAAATGATGCTTTTGGCTCCAATTGCAGAAGATAATAAGCCGTCAAAGATAAAAATGACACGCCTCTTTCATATATGACTCGTGATCAAGGACTATACTACACTCAAAACGAATATTAGGACTCACGATTTAGAGCAAGCCGTTTTCAATTTCCAACTTTTAGTTGTTATACTTGCGTGTCGACCATAAAAAAAAATCAAAGCACCACACAACACACCACAATAGTGATATATGTGCATATATATATTTATGTATGTATGTATATGTATACGTGAGAGTGTCAATGTGTGTGTGATTGGTAAACTTCTTTTGTCCATTAAGAATATAGTTTTAGGTTTGTTAGATGGTATCATTGTTAATAAATCAATGCTAGTACTTTACATTTTCTCTCATTAATATAAAATATGTTATCATAGCACTTATGTATATATAAGAGGAAAACAATCAAACTGTAAAAATGGGAAAAGGATTAGTTCTTTAACAAATTAATCAATTAAAGTATATGTACATAAACTTTTATGAATAATTCTATTACACGGCCAGTGGATCTCACTTTCGTGAAATTAAATTGGTAGTGACTGCTGTTTTGTCTTTTTCAGTCAAAGGAGCAATGCAAAAATAGGGATAAAAAAAATGATATAGTGGGGTTGTGCACTAGATATGATTGTTTAAGATAACGAAGAAGAAATTCAAAAGGGGTGAGTAGACTTGAGCAATCATATATAGCATAGCTCCTTAGCTTGTTGATTAATAATCAAAAGCTTTTTAAAGATTTTTTTTTAACTTTAAAGGGTATTCTTTCTTCCTCTTAATATCCCAAAAATGTTAATTTATTACCTCAGAAATAGATTAAAAATTGTCCAATCAATAAGTAAATAATGGGGTACCTGAAGAAGTGGGTGACCAACCAAACTATGGACTAATCGGATATGTTATTCCACATGGGACCATTTGGTATGTCTCGTAGCTAATTAGTAGTTAATGCTCAAAGAGACCAAACAAGGTAGGAAACAAAAAGCCTTTTGTTTGTGGTCTCTTTGCTATGAAGCACTGGGGATGTCCTTTTTCCACACTTTTGTAAATGCGCAGCATTTTTTAAATACATATATTTACAATCTATGTTAGTAGTGCTCCAATATTAATATATAGCTAACATGGGAAACACATTTTCTTTTTGGCACACAAGTTTAATCAGATTGACAGAGAGAATACTACTACTAGCCATAGCACTAAATTTGATATGTATACAAACACTACAAAAAATAGACAAATTAGACTTTTAGTTATAACAGTTTTCGTGACTAAAAATCTTGTACTTAAAAGTTTGTTATAACGAAAATGTAATTAAAATTGTGACTAAATGTACATTAATATTGTGACTAAAAGCTTTACTAAAAACTATAAATAAAAATGTAGGTTTTTTTAAATGGAATATGCCTCGTGAATATTCTTGTTCACTTTGGATATTTATTTTCATCTTTATTGGCATGATACATATTTTCCTAGAAGTCCCATATAGGGAATATTTTTAGTGGGATTCATCTCAGAAATGTACTAGTAAAAGCCAGCCAGAGATATATGCCAGAAGCTTCTCCTGGTCTGCTTCTCTTATCTTTAATTTTATGATTTTTTATTACTCTCTTTTTTCTTGTTTCTTTTTTCTTTTTTTTTCTTTTCGTGTGCAACGTGCCTAAGGGGCAACTTGCTAAAAGCATTCCTCATTTTGATAATTATTTTTCCACTTCCAACTGTAGAATTAAGATAGAGGCTGATGAGGAGATCAGCCTCGTTTGATAAGACGCATATTATCACATCAAATATTGGAAATTCGGTCATTTACATACATAAATACATACACTGCACACACTGACACACAAAATTTACACACACACACACACGCGCGCACACACATGCACACACACATATGTATACATTCATATTGGGATTACTAGCTATATCCAGCTTAGTGTATCAATTCTCTCCTCTCTATTCTTTTCTTTAAGGGGTCCTCTCTATTCCCTTTTTCTCGCATTTGGAAGGGGAAAAAATAAAAAGAATAATTCAAAGTACAAAAATTGCATTTGATACTAGTATCTATATATGAATTCATAGTTCTCGAAACAGGTCTGGATTCAACTATAATCTAAAACCATTATAAAAAGATTCGATGCACATGTTGTTCTTTTGTTCGCTTTTTTTTTTTCTTTTTTTTTTCTTTTTTGCCATTTTTGTGCGTGGTGAATCTGATCGCGTATGCCTACCAAATCCACGTGAAGAATTTTTTATCTTTAATTAATCACCGCCGAAATAGGCTGAGAAAAATCAAGCCCACCAAAGATGCGCGTATATATGATTCTATGTTTCCTATTTGTTTTGGGGAACAAAGTGTAAACTCTTTCGAGATTGTTACCAAGGGATCCTATTCTTAAAAGGAATATTATTTGTTTTTGGTATATATATCTAACATTTATGCTTCCTTTTTATTTTCAATACATAATTTTGATAATAAACATACGGTTAAAAAAATATGTTGCTTGGGATGCTAACCTAATTCAAATGTCCTCATAATTTTTTTATAATTTTGGATCTTAGTCGTGTCCTCTTATCGATATGTAAATATAAAATATGTATGGATGTTGAATTGTAATGGTTGGGATACATCAATGTCAAACCGTCCTCCTAAGATTTTGGTTCAGCCAGCCAAATCCTAATTATTTGATGTAATTGTAGTTTTGCGGTGAAAAAGGTTGTGATCATTCCACCAAGTTGGCAATTCTCATAAATGAAGGGTACATATTCTTCGTTATCTAGTGCAAATATGACTTTCCTTGTTTATAAGATGTGCAATGCTGCACTAGTACGGTTAACTGCATGAGAATAGCATCACCAAAAGTTTCCACATATATTTTATTTCTTCCTCAAGCATCACGAGAAAAAAAAAAAAACATAAAAGAACAAAGTGTTGGGGGCCAGCCACCCTCACCTAACAGATGTTTGAGGCAAGAAAAGAGTTATAAAGATAACGAGTGGCATGTGATAGAATATAATATTGCCGTTAATTCATTTAACATGGTATATCAGAGTTGCATTCGGATTCCTATAAGTGCAATTTCGTAATTTGCCACATTTGTTTTGTCATCTCCTTTGATAGGTCCATGTTGGGTATTTGCTCTCCCCCGATGATTGGTCAATGTGGGGTATTTTGTTTCATCCAGGCCCAATTATGGAGGGTACGTATTAGAATAAGGGTCATATAGATAACTATCTGAATAAAACTTCTTGAATTCAAAAGTGTCTACTTATTGTTTTAATTACGAAAATGTCAACGACAATAGCTATAAAACCTATTGAAATCTTAAAGAATGAAGAGAATAGAAATTATAATAAATGTTTAAAATAGAATAATGAAAAGAGTCAACACACAATATTCAGTTTATATTATTCTTTCCTTTTAATTTCTAGAAGCCTGAAAATATAGGGGTAATTCAAAAGTTTTCGAAAAATTCGGATTCAAAAAGACCATGAAGATAAAAAATAACTCCCTTACCCAAAAAAAAAATGAAAAATATCTTTCCAAAAAAAATTTAAAAAATTTTATCATCATATTGATTATATAATTATGATAAAGATTAAACATACAAATAAGAGAATAGAAAATAAAAAATAAAGAAAAAATAACTGATGAAAAAGGAAATATATTAATTTAAGTATTATCATAAAGAATAAAAGCATTATCATACACACACACACATATAAAAGAGGTTTTATAATAATGATAAAAATAATAGAAAGAAATATATGCACTAAAGTATGAGTGTATAATAGAAAGAAACATATGCACTAAAGTGAGTGTAAGTATTATCCTCAAGAATTAAATCATTATAATGATGACAAAAATAATAAAAAAATGTCAGCTACGTGTATAAGTGTTATTAAGGGTCTGTTTGTTTGGAGTATTATTTGGACTAAATGGACTCAAATTTAGATTTGAATATCAAGAATATTTTATATACGTGTTTGTTTCCCTCAAAATCGAAATCCTTTGAGTATCAAGAATTCAAGTTTTTAGAGTTCTCATCCTCCCCTAAACTTTTGATACTCGGATATCTTTACTACAATAAAAACTAAAATTCTCTATCTTATATTTGAGGAAAAAAATTATAACTTCTTAATTTAATATTTAATTGAGATAATTCTTTTTTCATTGTATTCTTAGTGAAGAGAGGAATAAATTAAGATCAATATTGCATATTTTTTAAGATTATTAATAGTAAAATTTTCTTAGATTTGTTAATAAATCAAAAACTATTTTCACTATCTCTTTCAACACAAATTTCAATTTTATTCCATACTCAGATTAAAATGCACATCCAAACACCAATATGGATAACAATTTAAATTACTAACTCAAATCATAATTCAAATCACACTAACTCAAATCAAATCACTAATTTAAATCCTTTTGCCAAACAGACCCTAAATGATATGTTCATTATGATTATAATGAAAATAATAATAAAAAAAAGTGTCAAATATGTTCACCAAAGTATCTTCAAGAATTATAGATTCATTATGACAATAAGGAAAATAATTAAAAAAAGATGAAAAAAGTTACAAAAAAAGGAAAAAAAAAACCACATACACACACACATGAATTGTTATGAATGTGAAAAAAAATAAAATAAAAAAATAGAAAAAACCTTGTGGACTTAAAAAAGAAAAAGAAAAAAAGGATGAATCATTATAGTAAAAAAATGATAAACCTGATAAAATGAACGTGCTTTTCTAATAGATTGGTTGCCCACCGTGGCAGAACTCACTCAATCCCAAGACCTTGTCAAGAAAGACGATCTATCTTATTTCTCCAAATGACCAAGGGTGTTGGTGCTTAGTACATGGTTAATAGTTGCACACTAACATAGTGACATAATTGAATATCGTAAAAAAATGATAAATCTGATAAAATGAACGTGCTTTTCTAATGTATTGGTTGCCTATCATGGCAGAACTCACTCAATCCCAAGACCTTGTCAAGAAAGACGATCTATCTTATTTCTCCAAATGCCCAGGGTATTGGTTCTTAGTACGCGGTTAACGATTGCACACTAACACAGTGACATAATTGAAAGTCTTTTGAGGATATCTTTGTGTTTGTAGAATTATTCAATGGTTTATCTTTTGCTAATTAACTTATATTTTTATTTTTAATTTAAATTAAAGGTTATCTTTGTCTTAATTCATTTTTAAAATAAGAATTAGATTTGCTTTTCAATCAGATTTGTTTTAGGTTTTATAAATTGGACATTTAAAGTTAAGTGTACTTTTGGAGCTTGATTATGAAATTTATTGTTTGGAATTATATTCTTAATTTTTGGAGCACAATTCTTGGATTTCTTATAATCAAAAGAGTTTTGTTTTGATCTATAGTGCTTTTCATGGTATTCGCGGGTGAATCAACAAATTTATAGATGTTTTATAGTCCAGTATTATGAATAAATGATCGCATTGATTTCAAAAAGATTGTATTTCTTCCTTTTACATCTTTCTTTTGCACTTCTGTGTTACTTCACATCTTCTTTCTCTATATTTGTAAAAATATATATATATATATATACACATTTTAAGGAAATTGCCATAATTCATTTATCACACTGACAAATCGTCTACTACAATATGGAAAATACAATCTGGTACTTCCTCTAGTAATATTACTGAATATTCTAAGTAAAGCAAAATGGGCTAATGAGTGGATAGCCTCATTTATTAAGCACATCGATCTCCAATAAGAGAAATGGTCTTCTAAATTCATACTTGAAACACATACAACATATCATTTATCTTATCACTACTAGAAATTTGAGAATATACGACTCTCATTTAATGACTTTTTTACAAACCGTCATAGTAAGGTAAAAAAAAAATACGAGGAGTTATGCCAAAAAGGTGAAAACCGTTGTGGTAAGACAGGATGTCGCCACGATGGTTTCCTCAAAAAACCGTTGTGGTAAGTAAGAACTTTTCATGATGGCTTTTGGAAAAAACCATCATAGAATATACCTTAAAAGCTCTTGTCCCAGCTCGACAATCGGACACAAATCACAAACTCAGCTCTCAAATACACATCTAAAACCTTTCGAAATTGCTGTAGCTATCCTTCTTTGCCTCCATCCTCTTTAATCAGTTTCCTAATTGTAAGTTTTAATTAGATATTGATAAATTGGTGTTGACATTATTGTTTATTGATTCGTGTTTATTGTATTGTGGATGGGTATGATTAATTTACTTTATGTATATGATTTATGATTAGAATATGATGGGTATGTGTAATTTATGAAATTATTTTTAATTAAATTGCTATTTATTATTTCGATATAGGACTTATGAAATGGATAGGAAATAGATGTGGGATTTTTGATTGTCTAGAGAATATGTAAATGGTGTGGAAGAGTTCTTGGATTTTGCCAAAACTTATGCCCGTGGTGATAAGATTCGATGTCCTTTGTTCAATGTATAACCATAGATCTCATTCAATTCCAATTGTTAGAGGACATTTATTCCAAAATAGAATTATAAGTACTTACCAAACGTAGCATTTTCACGACGAGTCTAAGTTCAATCCAACTTTAGTAAGTAAAGAAAAAGAAGCTATTTTGGAAGATAATGTTGATGATCACAACAATATGGTTGACATGGTCAATAATTTAAAAGAACACTTCTTACAGCATCTGGATTTATTTGAGACAATGATAAATGATGCCGAGACACCTGTGTATGAGGGGTGTACCAATTTCATCAAATTGTCCACTTTAGTTGGATTATGGAATTTAAAAGTGTTGGGTGGGTAGTCAAATTTTAGTTTCACAAGGCTTTTGGAATTTCTAAGAAGGCTTCTACTAGAGGATAATAAATTATCAACTAGTATGTATGAGGCTAAGAAGACTTTAAGCACTTTGGGAATAGAGTATGAGAAAATTCATGCTTGTAAACATGATTATGTTCTTTGTAGAAACGAGTATGATGACGAGAATTATTATCTGATTTGTCAACAATAAAGGTGGAAGAAAGTAAAGGAGCCAAAAGATAGTAAGAATAGAGTGTCGATGAATGTTATGGTACATTCCACTAATACCATGTTTAAGGTGTTTATTCGGAAATGTAAAATATGCCAAGAATTTAACATGGCATCATGACAAAGGGATCGACAATGGTATGCTTAGACATTCGACAAATTCACCACAATGAAAGATTTTTAAAGTTGATCATCTCAAGTTTAGTGTGGATCCAAGAAATATTCATTTTGCTTTATCGACAGATAGAATGAACCCCTAAGGTAACATAAGTAATAGGCATAGCACTTGGCCCATAATACTTGTTAAATTCAATCTCTTTCTAAAAATATGCATGAAGCAGAAGTTTTTAATATTATCTTTATTGATTTTGAGTCCCCACGAACTAGAGAATAACATTGATGTTTACTTGGCACCGTTAATCGATGATCTAAAATCTTGTGGGAAAATAAATCGAAGTTGGAGATGTTTACCGAGAAGAGATGTTCATACTCCGTGCAATGTTGACATGGACAATTAACAACTTCCCCGTATATAGCAATATATCTAGTTATTCGGTGAAGAGTTATATTGGTTGTCCTATTTTTATGAAGAAAACGTCTCACAAACGGTTGAAGAATGATAAGAAAACTATTTTTCTTAGTCATAGAAGATAATTGCTAAGACATCATTGTTATCGCAAACAAAAAAAGCCTTTAATGGCAACATCTAAGAAAGAGACCCTCTTTGTCGTTTGACGGGCAAACAAATATTTAAAATAATAAAAGATGTAAAAGTGGTATTCGAGAAGAAAAAGCAAGGTAAGGACTAGCAGTCGATAGATACACAATGGAAAAAGAGATCATTCTTTGTTGATCTTCTATATTAGAAGACACTTTTTGTTCGTCATTGCTTGGATGTTATGCATATTGAAAAAAAACATTTATGGATCAATAGTCGGCATGTTGCTTGACATTCCAGGCAAGACTAAGGATGGTGAAAAAGAATGGTTGGATCTTATAGAAATAGAGATTAGGCCTAATTTGTTTCTTGAGAAAAGAAAGAATCGCACTTACTTACTACGACGAAGCACATGTTATCAAGAGCAGAAAAGAGAAAGATTTGTGAAGGGCTTGCTTCGTTGAAAGTGTCGGACAACTATTCTTTAAACTTTAAAAAGTTGATGTTGGTGAAGGATGTGAAACTTATTGGCATGAAAACACATGATCATCATGTGTTCATGCAACAATTACTACCACTTGCGTTGCATGGAATTTTAACAAAGGATATGAGATTTGTAATTATCAAGTTGTACTTGTTCTTTAATTCAATATGCTCCATGGAATTGATCTACTTATGCTAGATTCACTACAATCGGAGTTGGTGCAAACCTTATGCATGTTTGAGAAGTATTTTCCACCGATAGTTTTTGACATCATGATTCATCTAACGATGCACTTAGTATGTGAAGTTAAGTTATGCAGATTGGTATATTTGAGATGATTGTACCCATTTGAAAGATATATGAAGGTTTTGAAGGGCTATGTGATGAATCGAAATACGTTAAAGGGATTTATCATAGAAAGTTACATAACTAAGGAAATGGTAGAATTTTGCTCCAAATACTTATCTAATGTAGAAGCAATTGGGGTGCTAAAGGTAATAAATATTGAAGGTATGGGACTATCTATTGGCAATCCTTCCTCAGTAAATCGAGGGGAGTGTGAGGAAGCTTGTCTTTATGTCTTACATAATGCTAATGAAATGGAGCCTTTATTTCATTGAGGTGTACATGAAGGAATTAAAAAAGGCAAACCCAAAAAGAGCAAGAAATGAGAAGTAGTTGCAAGATTAGAATAACCACACCTTTCGGCTGTGGATTAAAGCACACATCTATGATAAGTGCTCCACATCACAAGATAAAGGCATGTCACAAGACTTAAAGAACCTAGCTAGAAGACCATCATCAGTAATTATAAAGAATACGTCATATTCCATAAATGGATACATTTTCTATACTCGTGAAAGAAATGAAAAGCATCCTGTCTAAAATAGTGATGTGACTCTCTGTGCCAAGGCTATGCACATTTCCTTCACCAAGGATAAGAATCCAGTATATAGGACCATGAACTACTTTGGTTACATTAAAGATATTTAGGAACTTGATTATGAGGGATTGTACATAGCACTTTTTAAGTGCAAGTGGGCGGACAATAACTATGTTAAGACCAATAATGATAGCATCACGGTGGTTGACTTAACAGATTGTGACACAAGAATGATCCCTTCATTATGGCATCATAAGCAATCCAAGTCTTTTATAAACAAATCCCCAAGATTTAGATTTGTCCTTAGTCATCCCGATGAAGCCAAGAGTAGTTATTGATGGTGAAGAAGTTGTTGAGGATTACACAGACATCTCCTCATTCATAAAGGGATTGCCACCGGTTGACGAGATTAATAATTTTAAAGATGATATTTCGCACTTGCTTCGCGAAGATGTGGAATGGATATGTATTGAGGAACTAACAAAAAAAAGGAAAAAATGAGCATTTGTGAACAAATTTATTTCAATGTATTTTTGTATTTCATTTTTCATCTTTTTTAAAGCTAAAGGATATCTATTTATAGCAATATTTGTGATAAAAAATAGTAAAAAGTAAAAACTCTGGGCCATTATATGCATAACATATAGGTTGGTCACCTAGGCAGAGGAGAAAAACTTTTGAAATTGGTGTTTTTAGACCAATTTTTTACTATGGTTTTTTTAAAAAATCGTCATGAAAATTAATATTTCACAACAGTTTTTAAAAAACCATTGTGAAATAAAAGCTTACACGATAGTTTTCGCATAAGCTTTTATATTACATGATGGTTTTAATAAAAACCGTCGTATAATATGGGCCCTAGGGCTTTATATTTCACACGATTGAAATATCATGCCCCCTCCCCCACATTCAAATTTTCTCTCCCTTAAACTCTCTCGCCTTCATTACTGTGGAAGCCCGTCGCCCTCCCGTTGCCATCGAAGCTTGTCGCCTACATTTACCAACCTCCTATTTTAGTCGAAGCCTGTTGTCCTCCTGTCGCCGTTGATGCCCATCCTGTCGCCTTCCGATTTAGTTGACGCCCATTACCCGTCGTCCGTCGAACCTCATCGAAGCCTATTGCCTATCGAACCCATCGCCCGTCGAAGCCCGTTGCCCATCGAAGCTTGTTGCCTGTCAAAGCCCCTCGCCATCGAAGCCCGTCAAAGCCCAATGCCCTCCTGTCATCATCGAAGCCTATCTCGTTGCCCTGGCCATTGAAGCCTATCACCCTTTGGTAATTATTTACTTCGTCCACCTCTAAGAAATAAATAATTATCATGTAATTATATATTTCTACTAACAACAACAACAATAACAACAATAATAGTTAGTGATAAGTCTATATGTAATTCTAAAAAAAATGTGATTATATAAGGTATAATTACGTGGTTAATTGTATATGATTGTAATTATCTAGTAATTGAACATGAATTTTGTTTAATACGTGATTATGTGGTTAATTGAATATGTGATTTTGAGATTTAGTGATATGTAATATATGGTTTTGGGATTTTATGCAATATGTGATTATGCGATGCTGTGATTTTGGTTATGTAATTTGTGAAATCTGATTTTGTGATTTTGTTAATTTTGATTATGTGATTATGAGATTTTGCGATTAATTTTGGAAAGGTATAGTAGAAAATCAATTTTTTGGGTAATGTATTAATCTTTTTGAAATAGTGGTCATTAGATTAGGTAAAAATATCTTAAGAGAGCGATCATGAACACTACGATGAAGAGTATGAAGAGTGCACTCCATCTTCCTCTTAATATAGCAAGGCAAAATAAGTTAGTAAGCCCCAAAGGTGCACCAAATTTGATCTACTTTGATGATAAAGTTCATCGGACGACGAAGAGTGGTTTAGGAATAGAAGTGACATTTGATTCAAAAGGCCAACCGAAAGACGCACCTAGAAGTGAATCAAGCAATTGGATTAGAGTCCTTAGTTGAGAACACATTCCAATATGGATTAAAGTTTGGAGGACTAAGAATTTGGACCAAGTAAAAGATGTGATTTAGAGAGAGATTTATGAAGCTTTCATGGTTAAGGGGTGGTATAGGAAAAAATCTTTGATGATTTATGGCAAACTAGCAAAAGGGTTTAGATTCAACCTTTACATTACTTTTATAAAGCCCAACCTTTCCATTTCGGAGGACAATGAAAATGTATTTAAGCGGCCTCCTACAATAATACACTATTACCCCTCTATAAATGATGATGATTGGGAAGCTTTTGAAAAGTATTGACGTTCCGTCAATTTCTAACTACTATTAGCTAACGCAAAAAAAAAAAAAAAAATGAACGAAAAATGGATATAGTTATATGGTTGACCGACAAGGATATAGAAAGCTCAAGCAATAATTGATATATTATTATTTTACCTGTATTACATATATCAATTATTTTATCATTAATATGCTACAATATAGCATAATACAGTCAGCTAAGATAAGCGTGTTACCAACACCAGAGGAATTGTGGGTAAAATCACATCAAGGACCCGATGGATAATTTAAAAATCCAAGAGTTACACAAATTGAGAACTTGATTATAAGTTTATTGAACTCAAATTAATAATTTATAATTTAATAACTATTGAAGCGTATTAAGAAGAACTTGTTTTGTTGTTGTCGTTTTACAAAATAAGTATACGATGCAATAAAGTCAAGGGAAATTTAGTCCATCAATAACGATGATATATTGATAAGGGCACTAGGGAAACCGAAACATTCGGGACGTATTCACGGTTAATCAAAGTATGTGAAGCAGTCTCAATACTTCGACCTCCAACCAAGTTCAAAATTTGATTCCCAAATGTCAAAGATGTAGATGGAAATTACAATACCGTGGGCTTGTGACTGAGTACATTTTCCAAGGACGTGCTAGACCAACGGATGAGAGCATCTCATAGCGCAATAGCTTCAAGGCTAGCTGTAACACTCTCAACAATATAGTAGAAGCTCCACAAGCTCCAGAAGTCTAATCGTCGCCTCATCATCAAGAGCCCAAACAATATCAAGAATGTAAACTTTTTGTTGACGATAGAATAATGGTGAGTGTGCACTTGTTGCACTTAGGAGGTGTGGACAGACAGTCTTCTAACTGATACAGTCTATTGCCTTAGGGGACAAAAATGTACGTGTTAGCATCATTACTATTAGAGTTAGAATAACTAAATTACCTATTTTGACATTTGAAGCAACAATTATGGCTGAAGTCGCAGGATGCTTCGTTGCATGGCCAAAAAAGTTAATTGAAGTCGTCACAACGACGAAGACGAGTCAAGCACCTAGCGACGTTCCACAATAGCTAATGGAAAGAAAGGCCAAAAAGAAAAAAGAAAAGTTCTATAAAAGCAAGACAATCATAACTTTAGGTAGAACAAGACAACTTGTTGCGAATAAGCCACTGCCTACGTTTAACTTCTCTTTAGTACCTCTAGAATTTATGCAGTTGGTTATGTAAGCACATTCTTTCATGTGCAATGGGTCGATGATTTAGTGCTTAATACTAGAAATAATCACTGGCAATAAATTGCCTATCTATACAAGGTATGAATACATTTATTACTTTATTATCTTTGATCAAGTCAAGGCAAACTATATAATGGTATACCTTATGTAAAGCTCTATCCTTAATTCTTACTTTTTTAATTCTGAGTTGAGTTGTAAGGTGCTTCCAAATAATTGAGTATATTGTTTTTCATTGTACTCTTTTCGACGGAATATTGTGAACTTCAAGGCAAAATGCACAATTTTGGCTTCATATCTTTAGTAATTGTTTCAAGTATTATAAGAGACCTACATAATGATTGTAGAGAGCTCGTTACGTCACTCTTTCACCTATTAGCTTAAGCACCAAAGGGGAAATTATTCTTCGTGCCATATAATGTTAGAAAACATTGGATGTTGCCACTTGTTTTGCATGAGAGGACCAAATATGTTGGTTTGATCTCCTCGGACACTCACCATGTGATGATTTCGTATCACTCACAAGATTGTAAGTATCAATTTTTCTTATAAAACTAACTAAGTTAAGTATTACATAATTGTGTTTAATAATTCATTTAATCATGACATATTGTTAGGGCGTTTAACAATTAGAAACTTTAAGTAGGAAGCGGTGTAACATTCCAACCGAACATGATGCTATATTCCAAACGTAAGTGTCTAAGACAACAAATAAACATAGGATATGGTTTTTTTATTCTACGTTTCATGTGAGATATTATTAATAATGGCATACAAGCCCTAGCAAAAAGGAATTTTATATATATGGATATAAAAAAAGTTAGAATTGAGTAAGTATAATTGTAAATAGATATGTCAAATTTAGATAGAGATAGTAGATAAATGATTATGTAAAATAATTCAAATATAAATGATATTGTAAATACCTTATAATTTCAATATGCATCATTTTTTGTATGCAATCAGGGCCTTGTAGTAATGGACAACATTAGAAATTCAAGCAATTTCTTTTTTGTGCACGACCAAGTTTCCACAACGGTTTTTCAAAAGACAGTTGTGGAAACATAACCTTTCACGATGGTTTTTTAAAAAACCGTGGTGTAAAATTGTCATTTACATGACGGTTTCTATAAAAAAAAAATCGTGATAGATGTCTCCAGAAACACCTAAATTTGGTGCCTATTTGGATGTTCCACGACTGTAAAAATCCATTGTGAAAACTCAATTTTATACTATGATGTAAGTTTTTAAGACGGTTTTTTAACTGTTATGAAATTTTTTTACGATGGTTTAAAACCGTCATGGAAGGGCCAGTCTATAATAGTGTATATTCTTCTCTTCCACAGTCACATTCTCCTCGATGCGCTAGACCATCATTCCCCATGATCTTATCGTCTCGTTACAATGAGTTCCCAGCTGAATTCAACCTAGAAATCATCAACTCAAATGGCAACTTTCCCCAAGGCACATCATTAACCTTTGAACCATTAACAACTCTGATTAATTCATTGATGACACGCTTGTCATTACTCTTACCAAGCAAAAAACACGAAAGAAAATACAACAAAGTACCCTTGACAATATCCTCACCATTCTCAAAAACTGTCAACCAAAAGAATTTGACAATGTTACCCCTCCTGATTTGCCTAGAAACACCAGGAAAAACTTATGCTTCAAAGTATCTTGCATGCTATCACAATAGTTTTCCCAATCTACACGATCATGGCATTTTAGACTAGAAATTAAACAGAACTCCTCAATCCCAAACTCAACTATTTTATCACCAAATTTATACCACCTTTTCTTATCGTTAGTTTGATAAATCGCCCGAAGCAATATCTCATGCAACAAATTGTTCTGGCTGACAAAGCCAGACAAGTAAAGAAACCAACCAAGACAGTCCCCTTAAACTTCTCCTACTGTTTAATGGTGAGCTTCTCTTTAATATTCTTAATCATTTCAAACAAACAAAAAACTTGAGCCTTGCCCTTGAACGTCTTATCAAGGTTAATTCTATAACTCCAATGCTGCAAACCCAAAAACAATAAAAATTAATACAATCAAAAAACAAAAGATATAAGTTAAAAAAGAAAAAGAAAAGGAAAAAAGAAAGACAACTCAAACAATGAACAAAATAAACATTCAAAGATTTGCAAACAATAACTTACTTGAAGTGGCAAGCGTGCCGGAGCAGGAAGACCTCCCATCTTAACAATTTTTTATGAAGCTCTATCAGCTTCAACTCGCTTACTTGACGCTGCATTAACTTATTTATTTATGTCGCCGCATTTTACTCCTTTCTTCTCAACAATAGGAGATTTGGAGCTAACAGCATTCTTACCTATTTCTAGAGCAAAATTAAAAAAAATATATATAAGAAAATAAAAAAATACAAGAAAACAAGCACCAAAAAAAAAAAAAAAAAACAAAGCAACAAAACCAAACCAAACATAATCAGAATACAAAACCAGTACCAATCTGACTAACATAAATTGACGGGTTCCAAACACATAAACTGTCAGTTTCCAAAGACATAGCACAAAATGTGACAGGTTTCAAAAAATAACCCGCCAATTTCCAAAAAACAGAAGACAATCATTTGTTCTCAAGATAATCAAATATGTGTATCAAATAAAAAACAATAAACATCACCTGTAATACAAATATATACTCATAAAAAAAGTGCCCCTCCCCTCAAAAAACCCAACACATAATGAACACACATGACAAAACAAACACCAAAATCTCAAAACGAACTCATATTAGCAAAAATAAATATAATAACAAGTAAATAAAACATGACATTAACAAATAAATATTATAGCATGCACTACTATAGTACTATTTAACTCACCAACTTTTTCTGACAATGAAAACTAGACTGGTTAATCCTACCGGGTTCCAAAAACATAACACAAAACCAGATAGGTTCAAAAAAATATCCCAACAGTTTCCAAAAACGCATAACCTTAAAACATGTCAGATTCTAAACACATAACTTGCTAGGTTCCAAACAAATAACACACAGCCTGGGAGTCTCCAAAAAATACCCGCCAATTTCAAAAAAAAAAAAAAAAATAACCTGGCAAGTTTCATTTCTAAAATGAAAACCTGCCGAATATTATAGTTCACAAAATCACATGTTCTTGCTATAATCTTCTCATACTAGAGATCAATTTCAACCTGAACAAAAAAAGTTTGTTCTCAAGACAATCATTCAAAGACAATGTGAATCAAGATTAGCAAAAGAACACAAAGCAAAAACCAACAATAGTTTCCAAAAAAAAGGGAATCAAAACCATCAACAAACATGAAAATCAAAGACACGTAAAGTAACAAAACAGCACAAAATCAAAAAACATAAAAGCAACACAGAAATCAAACATGCAAAAAAATAAAATACAGATTAAGAACAAATAATGAAAGCCGAAAAAGACTAAATTATACATGGAAAAAATCTAAATCTGAAAAATAAACAATAAAAAACACTAAAAAAAGCAAAACAAAAACAAAGTTACGAACAAAAAATTCCAAAAAACGAACGTCAATGAAACGACAAAGTCCAATGGAGAATGACAAGCAAGACACGACGAAATAAAAAAACAAAAATGCAAAACAAAAGTGGAGATGGAACTACAAAATCCGAACGCAAACAAACTGCAACACCCGGTGAAATGGAAGAATAAAACGGAGAGATTTGAAGCAACAGAATCGAATGAAGAACAAAACCGAAAATAAGTGAGAAAAATTCAAAGAAAAAGAAGAGAAGCAAATGGAATCAAAGGAACAAAAATGAAGAAGACAAAAGAGTAGAGAAAAAACTTCAAAAGAGAGAAAGAAGAAGAAAGAGAAAAAAAAAAGAGAGGTAAAACTTAAATCCCTGAATTAAAAAAAGGAAAAATTGTTATAAAAAAAATACAAAGAACCAAATTGCAAAGTATAAAATAGAGAGACACAAGAGAAATAGATAGAAACAATTTTGTTATTCATCATCACATCTCATATACAAATGAAGGCTCTCAAAGGCCATATATATAGACCAAAAATCATAAAATAGGAGAGACCAAAGGGCAAGAGTTACAACAACAAAATAATATAAATATAGTGTTAATTAGGAGGTTATGAAGGTTATAAAATACCAATACTAATGGTCATTAAGGTGAAAATAATGCAATTCATGAGGGTGTTAAGAATATGAACATCCACACCATTAAATTAATTTATTCATAACACTCCCCCTTGGATGTTCACCACTTACAAGTATATGCCTCGTTAAAAACCTTACCAGGAAAAACCTTGTGGAAAAAAATCCTAGTGAAGGGAAAAAGAGTGCATTATTTTCTTAAGATTTAGCTTAAAACTGCCTCGTTAAAAACCTTGCTAGGAAAACCCGATGGGACAAAACCTATGCAAAGGAAAAAAGAGTACAGTAGCCAATAACCTCCCCCTCATGTCAACATGTCTTCTTCAACAAAATCATATGCAAAGATCTTTGAGACGATATATTCTAATTTTGCGTAGTACTCAAATGTAGTTGAAGGAAGTATCTTTATATACATTTTTCAAGTTGCCACTTGAACAAATTCGATGAATGTCGTCCTTTAGGAGCTTGTGCATCAAAAAGAACTATTAGGAAACTTGTTTTATTATGTCTCCTTAACTTGGGCGATAAACGTTGCATTCTCCCCGTATAAAGCCGTCGGACTTTCTTTGCTAAATAAAAGGTCACATGTTGCTTGGATATATGAGAATGTAAATCTCAACAATATAATGCACATAAGATGACTATCTCATAAATTGCCAACATTTCAACATGATTCAAAAATGCAACAACAATAGTTTGCCTTATAGATTGCCAAGATATAGTATTACCATCATATGTAAACAAGTAGCATATGTGTAATCATGCTTTTATATGGATTGAAAAATATTCAACATCCAATCAATTTTAATATCCATATCAAATGTTTCGCAATGAAAACAAAACACTTGTTTAACATCTTTTCAATGTCTTTGAGAACTATATCTTGCTAGTACAATAGCAAAGATTAGCGTGTTCATATGCCATTAGCAAATACATTATTGTACAAATAGTATTATTTGGACCAATAATTTTTTTCAATGTCACATGATGATAATTTTTCACGTTAAGAGATCAAGAACATCCTTGTTCAAAGGATCAAACAACCATTGGAGAACACATTGTGGTGTTAGAAGGTGAACATCAATGATAATAATAAGTCAATTTAATTTATAAGACTCTGTGTTAGATGTTTAGCACTTTAAAATGTGCCTCATTAAAACCTTACTAGATAAAACCCCATGGGATAAAAATTCTAGTGAAGGAAAAAGAGTACATCATTCCTTTTATACGCTATAAACTGCCTCATTAAAAACCTCGTCAGGAAAACCCAGTGGGAAAAAACCTTGACCAAGGGAAAAAGAGTACAATGCGTATTTGTGTCTCCCTATACTGCTATCATAGTTCTATCAATAACAATTGATTTGATAGAAAATAATTGAGTTGATGCATATTATTGTAAACAAATTCAAGATATTTGCAATCAACTACCTGAACTTGTTATCCTTAGTACTTTTGCTAATATTTCAACTATCGCTCTTTAAGAACCCATTTATCATAAAGAATTTCATAAAAATATTGGCTATCTTCATGGGTATACATGAATGAAACTTTACCCATATTTATTTTCTAATTGGTAAAACAATGGTGCAACAATTATTTTCACATAAAATCATCTTCAAGTGAGTATAAAAGATTGTGCACCTTATAGCCAAATACTTATCATTCTACTTAATCATTTAGATAATATTTCATATTGTAATATACTAAATTTAAATACTAAGATGCTATACAAAACACTATATAAAAATTTAATATTTGGAATTATTTTGGTATATCCTCAAATTATATAATCATCAAATAAATGACAAAAATACACAATATGCTTGAAAGTTCATTAGAACAATTTTCTTATATCTAAGAGAAATTATGGATAAGCATTCTTTTAAGCAAATCTCAATCTTTAGGTCTGAATAAACTTTCTTCTATGAGATTTGTCTTTGTAAATTTATCTTACGATCTCCTCAAGAATTTTTACAAATAACAGCAAGTCCAATATGTTTGAGCTCATTATAAAGCAATGGAGATATAAATTTGCTAGCACTTCCATTCTTTATATCATAAAAACATAGTGGTACCATTCATATCTGGATTGCATTCATTTACACAAAGATCTTTGTGACATTAATAATTAAACGTGCAATTTTAACTTATATTGTTCAGACCTTTGAAGCCCCCTTTGGACTTTTTATAAATATCAATAGATTGTTGCAACATGCTTTTCAGACACACATAAACTTAGTATATATATTTTGCCAGGCTATCAAAATATAATTGCTTATCCATCATGTATGAGCAACGTTACTCATATACATATTTTTATAAATTTTCTACAAAAACTTATTGTTATAACTCATAACTTTTTTTATAACCTCATACTTTTTCATATGCACTATTTCATATGAATATTCACTTCCACCCTACTGGCTTTAATATTTGAAATATTTTAAACTATTGGTCCCCCATACTTTGCACTAGCATATATACTTGCCTGGACTTTGCGTCTTTTACTTATAGGCTATTTTTTCACGTCAATCACTTTCGACGGATTTCAAATATTTTTCAAGATCCTCACTTTTTTAATATAATAATAATTCATGCTTTTTATAATTGTCGACAATTAACTTTTATTGCAATTTAAATTTATTTTTATATTGACATGACTTGTCGAGATCTTTCTCTTTTCTTTACTGTTTCTAAGTTTCAGGTATACCCTTTGAACTACTTCAGGAGCTCAATGATTTCAAAAAGTTTGATATTTAACAAATATATCAAAATTGTCATGTCAATAACCTTTTCCAGAATATATCCTCTTTAAGAATATGGTCTCTTCATAGTACCAACTTATTTATAAGTTTCTTTCTCTTCCAACAAGTTTGGTACTTTAGACTAGACAAGTCTGCAGTGCTTTAAGTATTTCTTAAACTCATAAGATAACAAATTATCATTTAGAGACCTCAATCCAAGCTATTAAATTAGTAGTTGGAGAAGTGATTCAGTCACTTTCTTTATTATATTAATTAACAATTTTATACTGCATTGCAATGCTCAATCAATCAATCTATCCGAGGATCAATAATATCCAACCACAAATTGTCTTCCCCTGATGGTGAGAATATTTTTCAAACGATATTACCTGTAGGGATTTTGTAATACATATGTACATACCCAACATTTCTTTTGGGTTAGCGAACTTCTAGTTCATCATAACAATTTTTCATAGTTATCTTATTACAACTTGGAAGAGAAAGTGAAAATAAGTTTCCAATATTTCTATATAAATAATAACAATACGCCCATGAATGTCTCTCTGTGCATAAAATCAAACATAATGTAGAGACAACTTATATCCTTTATAGCTACTATAATCATTTTTCCTTTTCATCAATATAATGATAATACCATGAGAATTTACATCATCAATAACAAACATTTAATTTGTGTACCCAACAAATTAAATATCATAATCAATTTCTTATTAATCACTAGGCTATGTAATAATAAAGCACCATTATTACTTTAATGTATTGCATGTGTGTGATCTTTCCATAAATTTTGTCTCACAAGCCTTTGATTTTCCTTTCTTGTCACATTTTCACTTTTGATGATTATATGCTACTTTTCAAACTTAGAGGATGCTTTGCATTATAATATCATATTGCACTCGATCGAATAAACTT
The DNA here is from genome assembly GCA_946598075.1 of Artocarpus hirsutus. Taxonomy (NCBI): domain Eukaryota; kingdom Viridiplantae; phylum Streptophyta; class Magnoliopsida; order Rosales; family Moraceae; genus Artocarpus; species Artocarpus hirsutus. Next base: position 3,396 of record CAMOHE010053006.1, on the reverse strand, counting down.
AGATCAAATAAAGAGGAGACAATCAATAGCTCAACTCTTTCTCTAGCTTTTTCTCCATTTAGGCTTTATAAGATCACATTTATATTGTGAATGCTATATAGGTATATCCTTCAAGGAGGCACCACTATAGCCTTTTCATATGTCATAATAATATTCTTATAATAAATGGATGAAAATTTCTCCCTTGATTTAAGCTTGTTATTGACATTTAGACGTACAACAAGTACGTGCCAAAGCATTTCTATATCACATGCCAAGTGACCAAATTTGATTATTCATGGGAGCAATATTACAAACTTTTGATTTCTCTTATCAATACATTTTTTTTCACTTTTCAATCATAGCTAATGGCTTTCTTTGACGATCGGGATGTTGAGAAATTTCAAAAATCTAATAGCCATTGGATTTCCATTCACTTGGAATATGCAATAATAATTAGACAAAAACTATATGGTCATCTTATATTATGTTGTCGATACTAAAAGACCATCTCTAATATAAATCACCTTTCTAGTATCTCATCATAATTGCACCAATAATTCAATAATATATATTCATTACATGGAACACGTGGAGCTAATTAGCCAAAATTAATGGCTCTTTAATTATGGGCTCAAAAATTAAGTGCTAATACACTTTATATTTATGTCAATGTAAGTTTCAAATATTAGCTAGAGAGTATTTTTAGCTTCTTGCAAGTAATATAAACAAATAAAAACATAAAATCATATTATGAAGGAGTACAAATTGGACAAATATTGTGCTAATATAACAAAAGAAATCTTGAACCAAACAATACCATTTGATGTTAAGATGATAGCATAAAGGTTTTGGTATTAAAAAAATAATAGTAACAGCATGGCATGTTTTTTTATACAATTATAATATTCAAAACACACTTGTACAATCATAATAGATGAATTGTCGTTTATGATTATAAAGTACCATCAATTTCTTGACTTCAAAATAACCAAACAAAAACAATGATGATTATATTTTCATGATCATCGAATTAAAATAAAAAATGATAAAGAAATTTTATAAACTAATATGGTTTGCAAAAATGCGAAAATAATAATATAGTAGGAAAAGATTTTCATAAGCCATACAAGATGTGCTCTCAAACATAAGAAAAAATATATATTGTTCACTACTCAAAGTGAATGCATAAAGAGCATAGCTAAACAAGAATTGTGTAGATATAATATGAAAGCATGTTTAAAAATCTCTACAAATTTCTTCTATAACAATATATGCAAATATAAATATATAGAATTATAATATACCATCTAGAGAGTGATAATAGCCAACATTCAAGACCTTTTATTTGCAACACATATTCAAGCTTGAAATCGTAGGATCCGATTAAGCATTTTTATCTTCAAATAATAGTATATAGGTTGTATTATATAATAAACACAATAATCATATGAAGTATGGATTACTTGTTCATCCTCAAGATATAGTTGGGATATCATGAAGAATACTTAGCACACGTTGAAGACAGGTTACTAACATCCGAGATGATCTTCAAATTTCAAATGCCCCTACAATAAAACTAGCTTAAGACTCGTGCTGATAACGTGTTATAAAAAAAATACAAAGAACCAAATTGTAAAGTATAAAATAGAGAGACACAAGAGAAATAGAGAAATAAAGAAATAGATAGAAACAATTTTGTTATTCATCATCACATCTCATATACAAATATAGGCTCTCAAAGGCCATATATATATACCAAAAATCATAAAGTAGGAGAGACCAAAGGGCAAGAGTTACAACAATAAAATAATATAAATAGAGTGTTAATTAAGAGGTTATGAATGTTATAAAATACCAATACTAATGGTCATTAAGGTGAAAATAATGCAATTCATGAGGGTGTTAAGAATATGAACATCCACACCATTAAATTAATTCGTAACAAAACCCTATTTGAAATGCCATTATTGGTAAGCCCAAGGGCAATTCAGGAAGTCTATAATATGAAAAACTTATCGTTACCTTCCCCGAAACCCTGAAGCCCTTGCATGTCCTCATCTTCTAATCTCTTCGCTAAGGTTTTTAGGTTTCTCTCTCTTACTCTCTCTCTATCTGTCAGCCATGGCGACGTCCATTTCTCGCCTCCCCAAAACCCTGACCCAAGCTTCCTTCCTCTCTCGCTCCTTCTGCGCCACGCCTGCCTCCGTAGCTCACTCTCACTCTCGCTCTTCCTCCCTCTCTCTCCTCCACCGCCTTCGTCCCGTCGCTGGAGCCATCGCCTCCGTCCGCGGCGTCTCTCCGTCCTCGGTTCTCCGAAGGTTCTCTCACAGGTGAGTTTTTATTTTATTTTATTTTTAGGATTGATTATCAAATTTGTTTTAAAATCTCTTTTTGTTTTTGGGTTTTGCCTTTTTTTTTTTTTTTTTTTTTTTCTTTTGGTGGGTTTGGTATGAATTCTTACTTTGATTTCCTTTCAGCTTCTGCTTTTCACGAATGGGAAAGTTTTTCACGAATGGGAAAGTTTATTGTGTTGGGATGTGGGATTAGGGTTTTATTTCATTTTCCCCCTTTTGCTTTCTGGTATTTGTTTGCAGTTTGGTACTTTGAGTGATTAATCTTTTTTTTTTTAATTTATCAAGCATGTTTGTTTACGTTGATTATTGTTGTATTTTTTTTCCTATTGAATTGCATGTGGGTAGTTTGATGAATTGAAATTTAGATTATGTGGGTGCTGAATAGACAGATTTGTTAATATGGATAATTATTGAAGTTGAAAGTGTTGTTGGGGTTCTGGTTGCGGTTTTGATCCAGCCTTGTACCAAAAAAGAATACTCGTCCTTAGTGAATATTCATATATGTTTTTCCCCTTCCTCATGAATGGGATGTACTGCATAGTGTATATTCTTGCTTCTCACATTTATATCCAGCCATACTTCTTTTGTCCTTTAGTTTTACTTCTGTTTCAGTAATTTGTTCATTCATTCGTTGCATATTGCTATATGATAGAGGTCTGTAACGAGTGAGTAAGGAATGGGAAAATTAGAAGGTTAGTGAGCTATGATTGCTAATTAGTATAGGTGGTCAGTAGTTAGTTAGTGTTCAGTTAGAAGGCAGGCAATTAGTATAAAAGGGAGTATTGTTGGAGAGTTGATGGAGGCTTCCGGTTTGGGCCGAAGCTTTCTTTGTTTTTTTTTTTTTTTTTTTATAAGAACAGGGGATTAAGCCAAAATAAAAAGAATAAATTTTATTTTTGCTTCTTCAACTATGGTAATTTTGTTATCTTGCCTCTCAAATCTTAAAAACTACGTACACACCCCTTGAAATTTAAAATGTTAGCAAAATTGCTCCTTTTTCTAACATTCCATCCTTAAGGCCATGTTTGTTACACGGGCTTGGGACTGGGATTGGGTTTAA
>CAMOHE010053005.1:0-20668 GCA_946598075.1 Artocarpus hirsutus | reverse complement strand
TTTAAGAAAATAATATGTTATTTTTAAGATGTTAAATTACAAGTAAAATATATAAATAATTGTTAAGAAAGTTTCGGAGAGCATTTAAATAGGATTTTATTTTAATATTTAATTTAAAATTGTTTTGAAAATTAAATTAAGAAATGTCCTTAAAGTAATAGTTGTTAAATAATTATCCTTATGTTTAAAAAGAAAAGTTCAAGGAAATTACTATAGTTATGTTTCAAGAAATAAATGTTATGAGTTATGTAAAGAATCATGATTTATAAATTATGATTGAGTTAACACGTAATAATTATTTTTACGTTATTATCATGTTTAAGAAATTTATATATGTTGTTAAGTTACGAAATTAAGTTTTAAGAAATGATTATTATATCTTTTAAAGTTACACGTTGAGAATTCTTTATTATCAAGAATTCATTTATTAATAAGATTTGAAAAACAATTAGTACTCTCTTTAAAGCTTTATGCCAAGGATTCAATAGCAAGAATCCATTTAAAAAAAAATTATTCCGAAATTTTTGTACTTTGTTTTAAAGTATGTTGAAGTTTACGACCATGTTTAAGTTAAGTGACGGCCACGTAAGGGAGGGTCGTCACAATAGTAAACTTTACATAATTATTAATGTGTATAATAATTAACTATACACATTCAAAACATTGAAATTCTTGCATCCTTGAACTTAGTGCTCACCATTTTTAATTTATGGTATGAAGCTCATGATCACTATTAATCTGGGTTTCTTTTACTGAACTGTTATCATATAGGAATTTCCACATAATCTTAGTACGTTAGAAATTCCACCTTTGCCAAAACATCATCTTTTTCGGCTCATGCATAAAATTAATAAGTCATAAACTTTGGTTTAGCACATTAAATAATTATTTGTTTAATTATTTTAATGTACTATCATAACATTACATTATCACATGTTTCATAAATAAAGCACATAATTTTGTGCATTCACAACATTATTTATTTCTAAGGTCTTATAGCTAGTAAAACCTTCAAATATGCGTGTTAATAAATGCTAAACTTGTACTTTCTCAAGTACTTAGCTAAGTCATGAGGGAAAAACCCTCAATTAATTATAGTTATTAACGTTTGAATTTTTTCGGGTCATTACAGTACCGGTCCTTCCACGCTCCAAATGAGCAACTCGATGTACTAGTTTACCGGTTTTGACCTAATTAAATAATTGCCCATTTTATTTGACCCAAGAATCTTTCATAGAGTCTCAATTTTAATTCAAATGACTCAATACAGAAATTATTTGATTAAAACAGTCATATACAGATAATCCTATATCAAGTACATATGTTTAAATAATTTATATGTTTATCTTGAATTAATTCATAAAATCAATTCAATCAATAAATTAGCACTAATTATTAAAATCCAATCAACCATATTTGAGCCTATCTTAGAATTAACATAAGTTACTAATTTGTAGAAAAAACAAGTCGTATTTTTATAGGAAAATATGTGAGCTAGCAAAGTGGACTCAATGGATATATATAGATCAAGCTCTTATGATTATAAAATAACATGTCCTCGACACCCTCATTTGATGATGATCAACTTTAAAGTTATTCCATCAAAAGCTTAGAGCTATACTATTAAATTATATATAAATTAGGAAACTCCAATAAGTCATTCGTCTATGACATATCATAATATGCAACATCCTCATAGGATATCCATAATAAGATTCAGGATAAATTTTATTTTACCTTCCTGATTATATTTATCTTATGTTCTATTGTCTTATCATTGGAATACTTACTACTCATAAACAATACAAATAGTATATTATTCGGTTACACATATGTATCTAATTGGTTGAGTACTCCAGTTTTTCAATTACAAGATAATGCTTATAAGAGAATATAATTAAGTCTACAAAAGAGCTGTAGATAAACAAATCATCTCCTACCAAGGATATAGACAACATAACAATCTTAACATGAATAAAGCATTCTAACTTTATTTCCTTGATCATAGACCTTTTATATTTTAGACAATCACCTTAAAATTCATACCTTCTATATAATCTGTCCATCATATGTACGATTTTAAAAGTTTAAAACGACAGTTTTAGATATTCGTTTGCTTATTATACATTCAACATAAATGAATATAAAAAGGACTAAAAATTTTTTTATTGATTAAATGTCTTAAAACAATAATATTGTTTAATCCTTCTAACACTAAATTCAATAGTATCTGCAACTCCGCCTAACGTAGAGCTATCCCAAAATCCCACTTCGGGTGCCCTAAAAGAAAAAAATGTCTTGCATTTTCCATATAAGTGAGCAGACTTGGGGCTGCACACCCCATGTTACCATCAGAGAGAGAGGTCAAATTTGAGTCTTGTGCCAACTGGGCTCATGTAAATTTTCTAAGAAGTGGAATGGGAAGTTGGGGATTTCTTTTTCACTCCATAAGCAATACTATTCTATTTTTTCATAAAGTTGAGACCTCTCCAAATAGATCAAGAGTCTAATTGAACCACAACCTACTTGAAGATACCCACTGCATGGCATGGGTCCACATACTGTACCTTGAGCACATCATACGAAGATTGGGCCTGTGGCATGTGAAATTTCTGGGTATCGATAATTATAAACATGCTTTAAGAAAAGAGTGATTTTTCACAGACCCTTAAGTTTTAATACGAATATTTATGTGTGTAAAGCATAAACACAAAAAACGAACTCAAACAAAAAGACGATATAAGGTTACAAACCCATCAGATGATGTAATGGCAAAAGAGGTTTTTTTTTTTTTTTTTGGCTGGAAAGCCTTTAGAAAGAGAATGGACAACTTTGATTGGCAGTGAAGGAACCATTGAAGGCACAAAGCACAAATGTAAACTTGTTTCATTTATTAGAATGATAAAAACATGCAAACAATAAGCAAAACAAACCCAACGGCAATTGGCAAGCGAGCTCACAGAAAACAGGGAACTCAACTACGTAGTACCATTTTCTTTTATTTTTTGATTTCGTTAGAACTATGACATAGGTAAAAGATACTCCTTTTGTGTTTCTTATTCGTGAAGCTTAGTCTAAAGCCCATATTTCTCCTTAAGATGCAAAACATAACCATAAATCTTATGAGGGTCCGGGAGTGAGTTTGCCACGCTCTTCTTTTCCATGCACCTTCTGACCCAACCTATAATCTTCGGACACTCAGACTCTATGCTGAAATTTGCGCAAACTTCGGAGGAGTAAAACCAGCTCGAAATGGGAATAAGCACAAGATCAACGAAACCAAATCTCTCACCACCAAAATAAAGCTTGTCTCCAAGCTCTCCTTCAATGGTCTTCAACGACTCAATAAATTCTTTCTTTATTGCTGCTTGTTCTTCCCCTTTTGCCCTCCACACCTGCCTTCCAAGGCCGTATATCTGTGCATTTATCATTCCACCACAAACCATATGTTAATTTTTGTGTAATGTGTAATAAATTCAAATGTAACTATACTTGAAGGCAATAAAGGAATTAAGGTATTGAGCATTGTTTTTGAGGTATTTACATTTCGTATGTTACTCTTAAATGTCAAATTTGGACGAGTTGCTTTTGAATTTTAACAAAACGGTGTAGAGTGTCTTCAAATCAATCACCGTTGTTAAAATTTGGACAGAAACACTCTTAAATGAGCTCGTTTATAGGAAAAAGCTGAAAATTCAAAGCCAACAAAACACGTTATATAAAGAGATTTCTTTCTAAATTCTAATACCTTTATCGATTTTGGTAACACTCTACAATATTTGATTAAATGGGTATTTGACACATCAGTTATAACTGCAAACAGTATAAAGCTCTCAACAGCTATAGTAAAAAGTAAAAAGTTGTTACAATGTAGAGCTTTCATATGCTACACTTCTTAAACTTAAAATGTATCTTCTAACTAATTCTACAAACGGAAGCTATATTTTACAGGCTAATTTACCTCAATTAAAAAGTTCATATCACAAATCTACAGGCTTATTTACCTCAATTAAAAGTTCATATCATAGATTTACAATTCAACCAAAGTTCAAGCATAATAAACGTGAAAACCCAAAAAAATTACAAAAATAAAAACACTAACCTTTTTGTCAATATAGTCAGCCCAAAACAGGGCCTGGGATTTCTGGTAAGGGTCAGAAGGAAGCAGAGGAGATATGTGGTTCCAGACTTCGTCAATGTACTGAACGATAACAATAGATTCACAAATGGGTTTGCCATTGTGAATGAGAACCGGGATCTTCTTGTGAACCGGGTTCATCTCTAGAAGCCGAGGGCCTTTCTCAAACAAGTTCTCTTCCTTGGCCTCATATTGAATCCCTTTCTCGGCCAAGGCGATTCTCACTCTCATCCCAAAAGAGCTTGGCCAGAAATCCAATAACACCACTTTGTCCTCCATTTTCTTAATTAGTTTTGGCTGATTTAATCTTAAACAACTCTTCAGATGCCAAGTTTTTTTATAGTTATAGCTTATCAAGTTATCAACGGTAAATAAAAAAATAAAAAAAAGTTCCCGTGTGTTCCTTAAACGCTCCGTCTACGTCATGGCTTATGCTTTAGTTTAATTGTTTATGAATATGTACGATAATCTTAATGTAATGATATAGGCCTTAGCAAGACAAATTTTCTTGTTGACCATGAAACTACCTTCAATCTTGTCTTATGCTTTTGGTTTATCAACAATAAGACTTGTAAAAATGCAAGATTACAACATATTCGATCAATTGTATGATTTAAAATTAGTGAGGTTGTATGTCTTGAATTTTTAATCATGTGGGCATTTGTTTTTTGAGTTTTTATTTTAACAAGAATAGAATTAGGAGTTCAGATGTTAAAATTTGTTAAAATTGGCAAAGCAACAGAGGATAAAAAATTTAAAGAGAAGTGTTAGCTACACTCCTTTTCTTGCTTTCTTTTACACTCGCAACATTCAATGTTTGACATATGGAATCCAATATCATTTTTATTTTGTTTAAATAACAATTTATCATGTTAACGGATTTTATATGTGAGACTCAGAATGCAAAAAGTATAAAAGAGAATGAGAAAGAGAGTGTTAGTAGCATACCTCAAATTTAAAATCTTGGGACCTATTAACACCAAAGATTAGTAAGAGGGATGAAAAATTAATAGCAAAGATGTGACGAAAATAAAAAAAAAAAAGGAAGGAGGGAGCTTTTCTTTCTTGTTCGGTAAAAAAGAAAAAAAAGAAAAAAAAAAAGAACGAAATCTAGGGTCAAACAGTTTAGTTGACATATTAATTGTCTGTCAAATATTTTTCTCAATTTTTCTATTCAAAGTTGGAAGGAGACCTATGGATTTTTTTTCTCCATACCAAACAACCGAACATTCACTTTTTTTTTTTCCCTTCTCTCCAAGCTGTTTAAGAGTTTAATCTATATCCTTTATGAGGAACCGTTGAAAGGCACGAAGCTGTAAACTCATTTAATTTATTAGAGCTATAACAAAAACATACAAACATCAAACAAAAGACCAATAGCAATTGCAGCTTATAGTCACTGATCCAAAACTTTTTTTTTAATGGGGGTACTATAAGAAAGTTAGAGTTAATATATTATTTAACTAAGGCATGATTATATATTTTAATTATTGAGCAAAGGTACAAGACAATATTATATTTCAATTATTTTACGTGGACATTAATAATATGTTTCAATTATTTTTAAGGGTATGAATATAACTTTTCCTTCAACATAGGAACATAACTATAATTTTAATTGCAAAACAGAGATAAAAATCCAAATTTCAAAAATTGAGCCAAACACCTGCTCCCAACCCAATTACAACATGGCCCCGTCACTGGGCCTACGTACCCTGCATACACAAAACAAGGAACTCCAACAAACTATTATCATTTTCTTTCATTTTTTTCACTGGTTTTATTCATTATAACTAGTACTAGATAATAGACACTCTTTTGCATTTCATAATAGTTCTTATTATTTGTGAAGTTCCTCTAAATCCCCAATTTCTTCTTCATATGCAAAACATAATTGGCATAGATCTTATGAGGGTCGGAGACTGAGTTTGCCACACCCTGCTTTTCCATGCACCGTTTTGCCCAACCAATAATCTTGGGACAGTCCGACTCTATGCTGCAACTGGCGCAGACTTCATAGGAGTAAAACCACCTCGTGATGGGAATGAGTACAAGATCGACGAAACCAAAACTCTCACCACCAAAATAATGCTTGTCTCCAAGCTCTCCTTCAACAATCTTCAAGCACTCAATAAATTCCTTCTTTATTGCCTCTTGTTCTTCCCCTTTTGTCCTCCATATTTGCTTTCCAACGCTGAATATCTGTGATATTTATCATCCCATCACAAACTATACATTAAACTTTTCCGTAATTCAATAGATGCAAATGTAACACAATACTTTAGGTATTAGACGGAGTTGCCTTTGAACTCAAACGAAGTGTTGGAAAGTGTCTATAAATGAATTTATGACTAGTAAAATCATGGCGAAAATACTCTTTCATGAGCTCGTTCAAATAAAAAGACTAAAGTTCGGGGACAACCAAAGCATATCATATCAAAATGTTTTCTTTTAAGGGTGTTTTTGAGAACGTAATTAGAATGAATAAGTTAAAACCAAAACATTGTAGCATATAAGAGCTTTATATTGTAGCCGTTAGCTTTTCAAATACACTCTAAATTTTGACATCATTATTGAGGTAAGGAACACTCAAGAAACTTTTGTTAAAATTTATATGATAATTTACCACAACGAAGAGTTCGTGTGAAGAATTTTCGATTCAAACAAAGTTCTAAGGGCAAGAAAATCTATATATATATATACCACAAGAGATTACAAGCATATACACTAACCTTTTTGTCAATATAGTCGGCCCAAAACAGGGCCTGTGCTTTCTGGTTAGGATCAGAAGGAAGCAGAGGAGATTTCTGGTTCCAAACTTCATCTATGTACTGAACGATAACAAGAGATTCACAAATGGGTTTGCCATTGTGAATGAGTACCGGGATCTTCTTGTGAACCGGGTTCAGCTCCAGAAGCTGAGGGCTTTTCTCGAACAAGTTCTCTTCCTCGGCCTCATATTGGATCCCTTTCTCGGCTAAGGCGGCTCTCACTCTCATTCCATATATGCTTGGCCAGAAATCCAACAACACCACTTTCTCTCCCATTTTCCTAACTGATTTCGGCTGATAAATTCTTGAACAACTTTTATTTTATTTTATTTTTATTTTTTTCTGTGGATTGCTTTTTTTAAAATCTTACGCATGCGAAGTACTTATAGTCACAGTGTATCCCACTAAGTCATCGCTTATGCTTTGAGCTTTCAACACTTTGAAATGTATGTAATAATTCTAAGAAGGAGGATGAGAGGTGGAAGAGAAGACGGCATTTATATACGTCATGTTCAGTCTCCTTCTAGCAAGACAATTTCCCCACGAATTTGACTGATCTTCTTAAAGATTCTATGGATTGAAAAGTTGAAAGTAGTTATACCATTTTGAGGGACGAAGGGAGGTATTTTTGAGGAGGGGTGCGTACTCTATTTATAGTTTTGAAATTTTAGTTATACCTTAATTTTTGTATAAAATTTTAATTGTATTTCTATTAATCTCAATTGTACTCGTACTTTTAAAGAAAATTATAATTGTACTCTCATTATGTAGTTGAAATATATAATTATAACTCTATTAAAAATTTTGTTATTTTGTTCTATAGTGTCCTGCTAAAAAATTTTCTAGCTCTGCTTTTTTTTCACAATTGAGGGATAATTCACACACACAATACATATGTCGCATGTGGGAGCAATTTTGTGGATTTTATTCGCACAATAAAGTTTTGATTACTTTGTTATTAATTATATAATTTATTTACCAATTGAGGTCTTAGTTGGTTTCTAATATACAACTAACACTAACACATGAGAAAATAGTATTCGTTAGTGTTGAAGAAAAAAGTGTTTGACCCTGATTAGGCAGGGCTAAACCTAAGCAACCCCAGGAAAAGCGGTATTCAAGAGCGACATCCGTTGTGATTTCGGCTCTGTAACGATTAAGACTTGATCAATGAAGGTCTCTTAGCAATCAGATTGTATGGGAGAGAAACATAACTTATTTGTGGAGGAGATTCCTAGGTTCATGGTGGCGAAGGCATGCCCATTTGGTTGAAAGATGTAACCATGTGGGCTGTTGGAACTATACAGGACGCCGGGTGTGATACTTTAATGGCTTGGTGAAGAAGATGAGTTGCCGTACTTATGGTGGTTATGGGATGTTTCAGTGTTTTTGGTTGACGCTCGGAAGGAGACGACGTAGGAGGTTTCTTGAAACCTTGCCACTTTCAAAGAAGAGAGCACCTAAAACCTGTTTTAGAGGAACCCCGACGGAAATATAGTGTTTAAACTTTTCTAATGAGAAAAACTAGTGGATATGGGCTGCAGATTTCTAGCTCTACTTGTGTTTATATTTGATGTGATGTTATTGTGGTATAAGTGACGGGTAGTTATAGGGTGTTTGACAGTGGTTCCCACCACTCAGTTCCCACCACAAACCTGTTTTAGAGGAACCCCGACGGAAATATAGTGTTTAAACTTTTCTAATGAGAAAAACTAGTGGATATGGGCTGCAGATTTCTAGCTCATACTTGTGTTTATATTTGATGTGATGTTATTGTGGCATAAGTGATGGATAGTTATAAACTAAAGGGTGGGTTTTGAGGAAATTAAGAATTCCTTGATTTGGAATGATGAATTTCCTAGTTAAAAGGTTTTTGGACATGGTTTATTGATGCAACCCAAACAACGAAGGCAATTGACGCAGGAGAAATCCCTCGAAACGGGAGTTTGAATGTGCCAATTCCAACCTTGAACCCTTGATATTTTATATCTGTTGAAAAATGAGTATGCGATGGAAATTTTTAATAAAACCTTTTTCTATAAAATGAGTTAATCATGCTATGTATTATATATTAATTAAAGATTTTCTTACCTATTGTAGATTGAAAACCGCACTTCTGACTAAATAAAATCTTCAAAACTGCTACGAGAGGATCGCATTTGGAAGAGCCTTAATCAATTGGTCTTCTTTGTTATTCTCTTTTTCACAATCGGAATGTGAGTGGGCACACATCATTCAGCCTTCCTCTTGGTAACGTCTCTTTTTAACCATAAAAGAAAACCAAGAGTTATTGCTCTTAATATTAAATAATAATGCTATGAGAGTTTAAGAGTTTTTCTCATCGGAATACTCTTTCTTAATTTCTTAAGCGGTCTAATTAACAATAGAAACAGGTTTCCTACATATAAAGGTTGGTAAGGAACTCATTCTTATCAGATTGAGCTTGAAAATTTGACTCTGAATCAAAATCTCATAACAAAACACGTTAGCCACGGATTGTTGACGTGGCAAGCTAGTCAATCAAACTTAGTATAGTCCAATCGACTGGCTGGTCGAGGCTAACTTGGTATTGGTCCTTCCACACTCCAAATGAGCAACTTGATGCACTAGTTTACTAGTTTTGACTTGATTGAATGATTACCTATTTTATTTGACCCAGGAATTTTTCACAGAGTCTATGACTCAATACAAAAATTATCTGATTAAAACACTTATACAAATAATCCCATATCAAGTAAATATATTTAAATAATTCAACATGTTTATCTTAAGTTCATTTATAAAATCAATTCAATCAATAAATTAGCATAAATTATTAAAATCCAATCAATCATAATTGAGCCTATTTTAGAATTAATATAAGTTACTAATTTGCAGGAAAAACAAGCCGTATTTTTACAGAAAAATACGTGAGCTAACAAAGTGGATTCGATGGACATATATAGATCTAGCTTTTATGATTATAAAATAACATATCCCCAATATGCTCATTTTACGATGATCAACTCTAAAGTTATTTCATTAAAAACTTAGAGCTATACTATTAAATTATATATAAATTATGAAACTCTAATAAGTCATTCGTCCATAACTTATCATAATGTGCAACATCCTCATAAGATATCCATAATAAGCTTAAAGATAAATTCTATTTTACTTTCTTGATTATATTTATCTTATGCTCTATTATTTCATCATTGAAATACTTACTATTCATAAACAATACAAATAGTATATCATTTGGTTACACGTATGCATCTAATTGATTAAGTGCTCCAGTTTTTCAATTACAAGATAATGTCTATAAGAGAATATAATTAATTCTACAAAAGAGCTATAGATAAATAAGTCATCTATTGTCAAGGATATATGCAACATAATAATCTTAACATGAATAAAACATGCTAACTTTATTCTTTCGCTTATAAACTTTTTAAACTATCGCCTTAAAATTTATGCTTTTTACATAATCTGTCCAGCATATGCATGATTTTAAAAGTCTAAAATGATAGTCTCAGACATTCGTTTGCTTATCATAATTCAACGTAAATGAATATAAAACGGACTAATAAATTTTTTATTGATTAAATGTCTTAAAACAATAATATTGTTTAATTCTTAGGACACTAAGTTTAATAGTATATGCAACTCCGCCTAACGTAGAGCTATCCCAAAATCCCACTTTGGGTGCCCTGCAAGAGAAAAATGTCTTGCATATATCATACAAGTGACCAGACATGGGGCTGCACACCCCCCTGTTACCATCAGAGAGAAAGGTCAAATTTGAGTCTTGTGCCAACTGGGCTTATGTGAGTTTTCTAAGAATTGGAATGGGAAGTTGGGGATTTCTTTTTCACTCCATAAGCAATATTATTCTAATTTTTTATAAAGTTGAGACCTCTCCAAATAGAAGATCGAGAGTCTAATTGAACCACAACCTACTTGAAGATACCCGCTGCATGGCATGGGTCCACATACTGTGCCTAAGCCACATCGTACGTAGGTTGGGCATGTGGCTCGTGAAATTTCTGAGTATCGACAATTATAAACATGCTTTAAAAAAGGGTAATTTTCCACAGACCCTTAAGTTTTAATACGAATATCTATGTCTGTAAAACACAAACACAAAAAAGTAAACTCAAACTAAAGGACGGTATAAGGTTACAAACAAATCAGATGATGTAATGGCAAAAGAGGTTCTTTTTTTTTTTTTCATTTTTTTGGCTGAAAAGCCTCTAGAAAGAGAATGGACAACTTTGATTGGCAGTGAAGGAACCATTGAAGGCACAAAGCACAAATGTAAACTTATTTCATTTATTAGAATGATAAAAACATGCGAACAATAAGTAAAACAACCCAACGGCAATTGGCAAGCGAGCTCACACAAAACAGGGAACTCAACTACGTAGTACCATTTTCTTTTATTTTTTAGTTTCATTAGAACTATTACATAGGTAAAAGACACTCCTTTTGTGTTTCTTATTCGTGAAGCTTACTCTAAAGCCCATATTTCTCCTTAAGATGCAAAACATAACCATAAATCTTATGAGGGTCCGGGAGTGAGTTTGCCACGCTCTTCTTTTCCATGCACCTTCTGACCCAACCTATAATCTTCGGACACTCCGACTCTATGCTGAAATTTGCACAAACTTCGAAGGAGTAAAACCAGCTCGAAATGGGAAGAAGTACAAGATCAACGAAACCAAATCTCTCACCACCAAAAAAAAGCTTGTCTCCAAGCTCTCCTTCAATGGTCTTCAACGACTCAATAAATTCTCTCTTTATTACCTCTTGTTCTTCCCCTTTTGCCCTCCACACATGCCTTCCAAGGCCGTATATCTGTGCATTTATCATTCCACCACAAACCATATGTTAATTTTTGTGTAATGTGTAATAAATTCAAATGTAACTATGCAATAAAGGAATTAAGGTATTGGGCATTGTTTTTGAAGTATTTACATCTGGTATGTTACTCTAAAATTTCAAATTTAGACGAGTTACTTTTGAATTTTAACAAAATGCCGTAGAATGCCTTTATATCAATCACTGTTGCTTAAATTTGGACAGAAACACTATTAAATTAGCTCGTTTAAAGAAAAAAAAGCTGAAAATTTAAAAACAATAAAACACGTCATATAAGTGATTTTCTTCCACATTCTAATACCTTTATCCATTTTGGTAACACTCTATAAGATTTGATTAACAAAATGTTTACAACATCAGTTTTAACTCACCAGTTATAACGGTTAAAAGTATATAGCTCTTAATAGTTATAATAAAAAGTAAAAAATTACTACATTATAAAGCTTTCTCATATTACAGTTTTTACACTTGAAACATATGTTCTAACTAATTATCCAAAGAAAGCTAAATTTTACGGGCTTATTTACCTCAATTAAAAAGTTCATATCACAGATTTAGAATTCAACCAAATTTCAAGCATAATAAACGTGAAAACCCAAAAAAAAAAAAAATTACAAAAATATAAACGCTAACCTTTTTGTCAATATAGTCAGCCCAAAACAGGGCCTGGGATTTCTGGTAAGGGTCAGAAGGAAGCAGAGGAGATATGTGGTTCCAGACTTCGTCAATGTACCGAACGATAACAATAGATTCACAAATGGGTTTGCCATTGTGAATGAGAACCGGGATCTTCTTGTGAACCGGGTTCATCTCTAGAAGCCGAGGGCCTTTCTCAAACAAGTTCTCTTCCTTGGCCTCATATTGAATCCCTTTCTCGGCCAAGGCGATTCTCACTCTCATCCCAAAAGAGCTTGGCCAGAAATCCAATAACACCACTTTGTCCTCCATTTTCTTAATTAGTTTTGGCTGATTTAATCTTAAACAACTCTTCAGATGCCAAGTTTTTAGAGTTATAGCTTATCAAGTTATCAACGGTTAAAAAAAAATAAAAAATAAAAAAATAAAAGTTTCCGTGTGTTCCTCAAACTCTCCGTCTACGTCATGGCTTACGCTTGAGTCTTAGTCGTTGTGGATATGGACGATAATCTTAATGTAATGATATATTATATTTAGTCCTTAGCAAGATAAAGTTTCTTGTGGACCATGAAACTATATTCAATCTTAGTCAGCACACAGATATGTTTGTCTTATGCTTTTGGTTTGTCAACAATAAGACTTGTAAAAATGCAAGATTACAACATATTCGATCAATTGTATGATTTAAAATTAGTGAGGTTGTATGTCTTGAATTTTTAATCATTTGGTCATTTGTTTTTTGAATTTTTATTTTAATAAGAATAGAATTAGGAGTTGACGTGTTAAAATTCGCAGAGCAACAGAGGATAAAAAATTTGAAGATGAGTGTTAGCGACACTCCTTTTCTTACTTTCTTTTACACTTGCAGCATTCAATGTTTAAGATATGAAATCCAATATCATTTTTATTTTGTTTAAATAACAATTTATCATGTTAGCGAATTTTATATATAAGACTTTGAATGCAAAAAGTATAAAAGAGAATGAGAAAAAGAGTGTTAGTAGCATTCTTGGGACCTATTAACACCAAAGATTAGTAAGGGGGATGAAAAATTAATAGCAAAGAGAAGTAAAATATCAATGTGACGAGAATAAAAAGGAAGGAGGGCGCTTTTCTTTCTTGTTCGGTTTAAAAAATGAACGAAATCTAGGGTCAAACAGTTTAGTCGACATATTAATTGTTTGTCAAATATTTTTCTCAATTTTTCTATTCAAAGTTGGAAGGAGAGCTATGGATTTTTTTCTTCTATAACGAAGCTGTAAACTCATTTTATTTATTAGTGCTATAACAAAAACAGACAAACATTAACCAAAACACTCGATAACCACAACATTAACGTTGTAGCATACCCAAATAAGTTCAAACCCCACCTATAATATAGGATAGAGGGTTTTTGAAAAAAAATATATATATACACAAATGTATTTATATATTTAATACATTTAAAGAAATGTGTATGATATGCACTTATAAGTAAATAAATCATCATGCATGGTATGACAATCTAAATTAACGGACTGGTAATTGAATCATTAGAAAAGAAAAAAGTATCGTACTAGCTCTCGACTTAAGGAGAATTCTAACTTATGTTTTGGTCTCAGTGTTACGATGACCCATGTGCATATATGGTACGAACACTTGGACCCTAATTAAGATAAAAATATAAAGAGAATAATGAATGTCCACAAACAAGCATAAATGGATTATGCATACAAGCAAGTTATATATGTGGGCTATGTTTGGACTTACTGAGCATTAGCACACCTGGTTGTTTCATGCTATAGGTAATTCAACTAAAAGGTCAAAGTAGATTCACTGATGAGCTGTCGATCGTACATGAACAATATGCAGACAAGGGTATGGATACCGCCACTGAAATGTTTTTACTTTTTATGTATATTAAAAAAATTTGAAACTTGTTGTAGAGTAAGTATTAAATATGAGTTATAATGTGGTACTCGTAAGTTATAAGTTATAATATGGTACTAGTAAGACAAAACTTTTTTGAGAAATGTTATATTTAGTATACATATATATATATATACATATATATATATGAAGGAGGTTTGAATATACACGAATGTTTTATCTTTAAAAAAAACTATTAAAAAATATATTAATAGATTTCCATAGCTATGTAACTAAGAAAAATGTTAAGACACGGCTAAAAGATGACGGGTCATGACAGGCGACATCCGTTGTAATTTTGACTCTTTAATGATTTAGACTTGACCAGTGAGGGTCTCTTAGCAATCAGATGGTATGGGAGAGAAACATAACTTATTTGTGGAGGAGACTCCTAGGTCCATGGTGGCGAAAGCATGCCCATTCGATTGAGAGATGTAATCATGTAGGCTATATAACGCCCCTATATGGGGGTTAATAGTTTTTAAATAAATAAAATAAAAATCAGAAAATAAAAATAAAACATCAAAGTAATTTATCCGGGACTTAAATAGAAACTCTCAAAATAAAAATAAAACATAAACAAATAAATAAACCACAGTTTAATGTAGCACCTTAAATTTTAATAATATACAATTGTCATCATCATCATTGCAACCCTCAACAAATTTTAATACAGCCACAGAAAGTAACAATCGATGCTTACATTATCATCAAGATCATTTTTTGCATTCGAAACAATTCCAACGTAATATAACTACATAGCTTCCTCAATCATCTCACACTTAGTGAGTCCTAAAAAGAGAAAAACATAAGAGAATGAGCAACAACATGCTCAGTAGGGAAAACCATTACTCACCTTAAGGTTTTATTCTTTACCACAATAAATCTGTATTGTTAGTTAGCTTTCATCATTATCCAAATTATGTGATTTATTATGATCATATTCCGTGGATACCAT
Source organism: Artocarpus hirsutus (assembly GCA_946598075.1). Taxonomy (NCBI): domain Eukaryota; kingdom Viridiplantae; phylum Streptophyta; class Magnoliopsida; order Rosales; family Moraceae; genus Artocarpus; species Artocarpus hirsutus. Next base: position 5,394 of record CAMOHE010053005.1, on the reverse strand, counting down.
AGTTAATCATTACCAAGTTTCATACATATACATATATACAATATTAATATTCATCATTATTCCCAGGTATTCACATTACATAAAGTATCACTCAACTTATCGAAACCCAAATGGGCGTGCTTGGCTACCCTTTAAACATTCCGAGGGTATTCCGGTGAGAGGACATTAAGCCCCGAGTCCTCACCAAGTCGATTCCTGTACAGTGTATTCTGGGACTTTCGACCCAAGGGAGCGTCATCACCTTCCCCCTATTTTACCTTTTAGGGTATTCATGTCTAAGAACATAACCGCCGTCCTCGTCACGTCTCACTATTTCTCAATGTTTAATCATTATTTAAAGAGTCAATTTTCTTAACCATGCTTCTCAATTTATAACAACATATGTTAATTCATTATGTTCCTCACTAATCAATACAATACGAGTTCATGACATAGTTTCATATGTAATTCTCATATAATAGCAGTTCAACATAGATACATATATCTTGTCGTAAAACAATCAATTTTAATTCCATAAAAACCTTACAAAAGATGAGTAATAGAATCCCTACCTTTCAAGTTTCTCAACAATCTTTTAATCTCGAAATTAATTAACGTTAGCTCTATACACCATTGATCCTAAGTCGTGCACAAAGACAATTAAAACTAAAGCACAACATATAACACATCCATAAATGAATTATGTATAAATCTACATATTTTAGTCTCTAATAAAATTTATAAATCATTTAGGATAGTGTTGGAAATATTGCAAGATATTAAGGGATTAGAAGGTGAGCAAAGTTGGGTTCACTATCTACAATTAGCACATGGGTTAACAGGTGATTTACTTAAGGTAAACGGGTGATATACTGCCACTAGTAGGTTTACTAGTTTCCAATCTGAGAATTAAAAAATTCATAGAAAATAAAATACAACTCCGATTTAGGCTCATGATAGCTCGTTGGAAAGCTTAGGATGTCTACTTTTTAAATATGCAAACCAATTTACAAAATTTATTTTCATCAAATCCCATAATTTCAAGAAAGAGCCACTGCCTATGGAGGTATTACAAAGTTTATGGAATGTCAAGTTCTTCTTTAACTCAAAGCATATTATCCTTGATCAAAATCCCAAAATCATTCCAAAATATGCAGCATGCATTATATAATCATAATAAACATATTTTCATGAGTTTTATACCAAAATCATCATCAAACCAAAATAAAGGTTGGTTGTCGGTTTTAATTCAAGACTCAAGTTTTTGTTCATAAGTGCTTAAATATGCATGCTAACATAATTAGAAATTCGCATGAACTTTGAACACGAAAATTATACATTGAAGATGGAGAAATACATACTAAAAATGAAGTTTGAATTAAAGAAAACCTACCTCAAAACTCCTTTAAAAAACACCAAAGTTTGGGTAAAAATCCAGCTTGAATTGACTCCAAAACAACTTCAAACATGGCTGAAAATTATAGTTACTTTGGCTACAAAGAGAGATTTATGCTTGGTGTCTTTAGTTAGAAATTGAAGTGAGAAAGGGAGAGAATGAGAAACTAGAGAAGAAGGTGGTGATGGTTGAATAAAAAGGCATCAAAATAATTGAGGAGCGGGAGATAATTGTAGGTTTATAGGAAAAGTTGTAAGAAGAAACAAATGAGCATTAAAAGAAAATATTATCATGTCTTCCATGGAGACTTTTAGTAAATAATGCCTACATAATTGAGGGGGCAAATGAGGCAGCTTGTGGAAGAAGATGAAGGAAGCATTAAAAAGGTGGTTGAGAAAATATATCAATGTCATCTAGTAATTGAGGTGAATTAATTCTATGTCTCCTTCGGAGACCTTTAGCCAAATGAGAAAGAGGCTACTTAATTGAGCATTAATGTAGGGGGACAAGGTTGGTAGAAGTGGGTTATAGGTAAATTTTGAATGTTCCCTATGGAGACTTGGTAAGAAATACTAAAGTGATAATTTATTCATATGATTTTTATAAAAATCATACCCGTTAAAATAACGGGTGTTTCAGCTATTGAAACTATACAGTACGTTGGGTGAGATACTTTAATGGCTTCATGAAGAAGATGAGTTGCCATATTTATGGTGGTTATGGGATGTTTAGGTGGGTGTCTTTGGTTGAGGCTTGGAAGGAGACTACTTAAGAGTTTTCTTGAAACCTTGCCACTTTCAATGAAGAGAGCACCTAACACCTGTTTTAGAGGAACTCCGCTGGAAGTTTTAGTATTGAAACTTTTCTAATGAGAAAAACTAATGGATATGGGCTGTAGATTTCTCGCTCTACTTGTGTTTATATTTGATGTGTTGTTATTGTGGTATAAGGGATGGGTGGTTATGACCTAAAGGGTGGGTTTTGAGGAAATTAAGAAATCCTTGATTTTGGATGATGAATTTCCTAGTTCGAAGGTTTCTGGACATGGATTCAACCCAAACAAGGAAGGCAATTGACGCAAGAGAAATCCCTCGAAACGGGAGTTTGAATATGCAGATTCCAACCTTGATCCCTTGATGTTTTATATTCATTGGAAAATGAGCATGCTACGGAATTTAATTTTTTTAATAAAACCTTTTTCTATAAAATGAGTTAGACATGCCATATATCATATATTAAAAATCTTCATACTTGATGTAAATCGAAAGCTGCACTTTTGATTGAATAAAATCTTCAAAACTATGATGCGAGAATAATATTTGGAAGAGTCTCAACCAATTGATCTTCTTTGCTATCCTCTTTTTCACGATCGAAATGTGAGTGAGCACACGTCATTCAGCCTTCCTCTTGGTAACGTCTCCTTTCAACCACAAGAGAAAACCAAGAGTTATTGTTCTTCATATTAAATAATAATCCTATGAGAGTTTTAGAGTTTCTCTCATTGGAATACTCTCTCTTAATTTCTTAAGTGATCTAATTAACAATAGGAATAAGTTTCCTACATATAAAGGTTGGTAAGGAACTCATTCTTATAAGATTGAGCTTTAAAATTTAACTCTGAATCAAAATCTCTTGACAAAACACATTAGCCACGGACTGCTGACGTGGCAGGCTAGTCGATCGTAATTGGTATACTTCAGTCGACCGGCTGGTCGAGGCTAACTTGGTATTGGTCTTTCCATGCTCCAAATGAGCAACTCGATGCACTTGTTTACGAGTTTTGACCTGATTGAATAATTACCTATTTTATTTGACCTGGGAATTTTTCATAGAGTCTCAATTTTAATTCAAATGACTCAATATAGAATTTATCTGATTAAAACAATTATATACAGATAATCCCATATCAAGTAAATATATTTAAATAATTCAACATGTTTATCTTAAATTAATTTATAAAATCAATTCAATCATTAAATTAGCATAAATTTTTAAAATCCAATCAACCATATTTGAGCCTATTTTAGAATTAACATAAGTTACTAATTTGTCAGAAAAACAAGCCGTATTTTTACAAGAAAATATATTAGCTAGCAAAGTGGACCAATGGACATATATAGATCAAGCTCTTATGATTATAAAATCACATGTCCTTGACACGCTTATTTTACAATGATCAACTCTAAAGTTATTCCATTAAAATCTTAGAGCTATACTATTGAATTATAGATAAATCAATTATATATAAATTATGAAATTCCAATAAATCATTCGTCCATGACACATCATAATGTGCAACATCTCATAAGATATCCATAACAAGATTAAGGATAAATTTTATTTTACTTTTCTGATTATATTTATCTTATGTTCTTTTATCTTATTATTGGAATACTTACTATTCATAAATAATACAAATAGTATATCATTTGGTTTCACATATGTATCTAATTGGTTGAGTGTTCCAGTTTTTCAATTACAAGATAATTCCTATAAAAGAATATAATTAACTCCACAAAAGAGCTATAGATAAACAAGTCATTTCCTACCAAGGATATAGACAACATAACAATCTTAACATAAATAAAGTGTTCTAACTTTATTCCCTCGATTATAGACCTTTTATATTTTAGACCATCACCTTAAAATTCATGCATTTTGCATAATCTGTTCATCATATACACTATTTAAAAAGTTTAGAACGACAGTATTAGACATTTGTTTGCTTGTCATACATTCAATATAAATGAATATAAAAAGAACTACTAATTTTTTTATTGATTAAATGTCTTAAAACAATAATATTGTTTAACCCTTAGTACACTAAGTGGGTGTTTGGAAGGGTGGTGGGAATCACTTTTATTGTAGCATGTGAAAGTTTTACACTGTAACAAATTTTTTTATTATTACTGTAGCATGTGAGAACTTTTTACTGTTCATAACTGAGTTTGTGGTGGGAACTGAGTGGTTTCCACCACTGCCAAACAACCCGTAAGTTTAATAGTATCTGGAACTCTGCATAACGTAGAGCTATCCCAAAATCCCACTTCGGGTGCCCTGCAAGAGAAAAATGTTTTGCATTTTCCATACAAGTGACCAAACTTGGGGCTGCACACCCCATGTTACCATCAGAGAGGGAAAGGTAAAATCTGTCTTGTGCCAACTGGGCTTATGTGAATTTTCTAAGAATTGGAATGGGAGGTTGGGGATTTCTTTTTCACTCCATAAGCAATATTATTCTAATTTTTCATAAAGTTGAGACCTCTCCAAATAGATCGAGGGTCTAATTGAACCACAACCTACTTAAAGATACCCACTGCATGGCATGGGTCTACATACTGTACCTTGAGCCACATCATATGTAGATTGGGCTTGTGGCTTGTGAAATTTTTGATTATCGATAATTATAAACATGCTTTAAGAAAGGGGTAATTTTCCACAGACCCTTGAGTTTTAATACGAATATTCGTGTGTAAAGCACAAACACAAAAAAGGAACTCAAACTAAAAGACGATATAAGGTTACAACCCATCAGATGATGTAATGGCAAAAGAGGTTCTTTTTTTCTGTTTTGGCTGGAAAGCATTTAGAAAGAGAATGGACAACTTTGATTGGCAGTGAAGGAATCATTGAAGGCACAAAGTAATAACAGAATTCCCTCAACAAAATCTTCAATTTGAATCTCAATTCAGATTTTGTAATCTCTAGTTGTTATTTAGTTCCACCTTTGTAGGTGTTGTTATTTAGTTCCATTTTTAGTGGCTTACACTTAGGAACTGGCATTGTAATCTAGCTGTATATATATCATCTCCACAATGAATAAAGGAACGACCAAATCATTCACATCAGCCTAAATCTTATATGGTATCCGAGCCTCACTTTTTTTTTAAACCAAAATAGCCACCAGTCAACCATGACCGAAAACAATTCTGCTATCAATCCAGTTCCCATTGCTGCTAACCCAATCATAGCCCTGAATGCTCCAAATCAAATCATAGCAATTAATGCAGCCACTCAAC
>CAMOHE010053004.1:22388-48745 GCA_946598075.1 Artocarpus hirsutus | reverse complement strand
CCGTCGCGGTAATTGGCTCAAAGAAGAAAATGAGAATTCTTATGAACAGTTTCTTTTTTCTTTTTCCCTTTTTTAGTTCATTTGATGAGTAAAACTTTACGGAAGAAATGGAATTGTTGTGGATGGAATGAAGAAGACGACCCACTTTTATGTTTTGATTACGAGATGAATTATGCTTGTCGTTAACAAGTTCTATGGAGGGGAATAAGTTTAGATTATTTTATTGACGAGGCAAGTTTTTTATTTAAGAGACGGCAAACGGGACAACCACAATGGGACAACAAATATAGACTCGGTAAAATATAAAAAATAAAAAATAAAAAAATACCAAGTAGCTTATTGATCATTAACTATCCTCTTAATTACCAACAGATTTTTACCTATTTTTGAAGTGAAGACAAAAATGTTAATTAATATTGCCAGGGCCCTTCGATTTTTTTTTTTAAGTTGTAATATTCTAAGCCAATAACGTAAATAAAGTACAATTAGATAACGTAAGCCATTAAATATATCTTATATTACAGATGTATATGCGTTGAATAGAACAGTAAATGGTTGTTGAAATAAGTGTAGCTAGTCTATATTAATCAATATTAGATGTTTTACAAATATTGGATGGATTGAGCCGATGAGATAATTATGGGGAACTTAATTCAACAAGTCTAATTGATAGATGATGATTATTAATATGTAATCATCAAATCAGGTTGAGACGAATGGACAAGCTAATCATGTGTTTGGCAAAAGTGATTCCTACTACTTTTTTAGTTTTAAATAGTGTAAAGCCCTCACATGCTACAATAACAATAAAAAAAATCGCTATAATGTAAAGCTCTCACATGCTACAGTATAAGTGGTTCTAACCAACGGTTCCCGCCACTCTTCTAAACACTCTATAAATTAGGGAGCTTCATTGGGAAGACTAATTTGGAAAAAAATTTTAGTTTTTGTCCTAATGTTTAATGGTTGCGCATCATTTTCTGAATTCCAGAAGTTTCTTTCTGTTCTTTGTTTAATCGATATCAAAATGCCAAATATGCATGCTAAAATCCGTGTTTTCCACCCTCCACTTTTAATAGAAGTTAAGCGCGTTAATGGCTGCTTCATTTTCTTCAACTATACGCAAGTTCAAAGTATTGTTCAGTAAATTAGGATTTAAAAAAGAAGAGTTAACTCAACTAGCTGACGAAGTCATAGTACTTAAACTTGTGCATGACGGCTTGTTAAGAAGACAATCTTAAACTGGATTAAATTTGGCTTCGCAGAAGTGTGTTGGCATGATATGATCTCTCTATAACTAATAACAAATATCGCACCATCTTAAAATAGTTTAACAAAAAAAAAAAAAAAAAGGATATGAGGAACATAGTTAAAACCGCAAATTAGAACTAAAAATACTATAACATGTAAAAGAAAACCTTATTTACCCCCTGTTTGGCAAAGGTTATGGGAACCATTTTTTCAGTTACAAATAGTGTAAAGCTCTCACATGCTACAAAAACAATAAAAAAAAATTGTTACAGTGTAAAGGTCTTATATACTACAAAAAAAGTTGTTCTAACCAACGGTTCTTACCGCCCTTCCAAACACCTTGAGTTTGTTGAAAGTGTAAAATTGTTTTTTAACAGTACATCCTAAATTCTTGTCCCTTTTTTAAGATGAAATAAATCTTTCATGCTATTTTAAGCAGTCATCATGTTTAAACACCTAAAATTAAATAATGGGCTTTTGTGCTCCCTGACTCAGGCCCTTGTCTAACTGTTCTGGCCTACCAACCTTAATTGGGCCTAGCTCACCTGAAAAAGCCCAATAAGGCAACAGTTGAGGTACCCATTGAAAATTTTGTTTGGCCTCTTTTTCAAATTCTTTCCAACACTTGACGAGAACCATAAATAAAGAATAATACATTTAAAAGAAATAGGCTGAAACCGACCTTCTCAGAAACCATCAGTTGTCCTGTCGGATTCCGCATTCTCCAATAGCGCCTCGAATCTCTCACCCAAATGCTCGCCTTTACGCTTTCTCTTGTTTTACACTTGATAAACCAACAAATAGAAAGTAAACAAAATCCTCTCACTCTTCCTATAAATATCCCCACAACCCAAAACCCCAAACCCCTACCAAACTTCAAAAGTTCAATCAACAACCCAAAATCATATTTTAAGTCTTGTGAGTGATAGAAAAATCAAGATGTCTTCAAAAGTGGTAGTGTCAAAAACCCAAAACAACAACCGTCTGGGTAATGAAGATGAAGATCAAGATGAGCAATTAGAGACTACTACTCATGATCAGAGGGCTGCGGTAAGTGTGACGAGCCGTTTGTACCTGAAACCTGCTCACTCGTCCCAAGCCTTGGACAAGGAAGTGGTTCTGCAGCGGATTCGGCAACGCAAGAGAGCCAACAAATTGAGAGCGGCTTTTCAAGACCTTATCAGATTGCCCAACAAATCAAATAAGAGTAGTGATAAGAAGGACTCGCTTCCGCAAAAGAGGTGGGTGGACGATGCCTTTGCCGCTCTTTAATTAATCACGGCCACTATTTTTATTTGTAACTCGTACTTGAAAGTGACTACTTCTGTAGTTAGCTTTGCTCCTCCTGTTAACTAACACACAAGCTGTTTGATATAATAGTTAAAATTATAAATAATATAAAATATAAAAATGTTATGTTGTAGTTATTTTTGTATTTATTATAACATATAAAACTTTGTATTGGTATTTTGAAGATGGCCTTGTAAAGTAATTATTATGCTGTGTCTGTGTGAGAAGATCCTATTAGTGTTTCTACTTTGTACTTTGTAGATGGCCTTGTCAAGTAATTGTTGTGCTGTGTTTGTGTAAGAACTTTCTTCTCTAGTGAAAAGAGCGGATTTTTTTTTTTTTTTTTTGGTTGGAAATTAATTCTTAAAATTTTGGATGTTGGGATATGATAATTCAAACATAGCTCTTTGGGCTTTAACAAAAGGATCTGTGTACCCTGCCAAAACCGTCTGCGCGGATAGGCCCAAAATAGTAGAGATGGAAAAATATTTAAGACATTTGTATTTATTAACGTAATTTTGTTGGTAAATTAAACGTGGAAAATCGCTATAATTGTTATCATGTTATTATTAATTATGATATTTAAAAGTAGTTGCATTTTATTTTCAAGACTTTTTTTATTTTAATTTGAAATTTTAAACATATAACGTAATTTTACTGGTTTCATTAAAACATAGCACAAAGTTTGGCCTTGTAAGAGGAAGGGGCAGCAAGTGGAACTATAATAAAAAAAATGTAAAAGGAATGTTCTAATATAAGGATAGAGATTTACATAGTCTCTTTGTCACTATAAGGTTTTTTTCTTTTAAAGGGTTAATTTCACAAATGTTCTTAGAGGTTGACCGTCAATCTAGATTTAGTCTTTAAAGTTTAAAAAAAATTATTTTGGTTATTAATTTATTATTTTTTTCAAGGACTAAAACTGAAATAAAGTAAAAAAATTAGAGATTAAAATGAGACTTTTTAAACATTAAAAACTAAACTGAGCCTGAGTGAACTTCAAGGACGGTTTATGAAATTAATTTTACAAGCATCAAACACGACTAAAAAGTTGAGAAGGGGGCACCCCTATAATCTTCTTAACTAAAAATAATTGAACTTGCTTAATAATTGTTAAAGCGGATGTAAGAAAGAAAGAAAGCAACAAAGAAAAACTAAAATCCACCACCAACAAAATGGAAAGAAAATTTTTTGTTACCCGTCTCACTTATAAAGACATAGAAATCTTCATTTTGCAGATAAATACACAAGAGAACTTCATAGTTATCTGCTATTACAATATTCAAGCAATTAAGATATGATGCTGAGTCATCTTCATTTTGATTGCCTTCTAAATATTCGTCTAGATAACAGTTCTGAACGAAGAATCATTTCTAATCCCTTTCTTTTCTTGCTTTTTTTTTTTTTTAATATTGTTTCATTCTCTTGAAGCAAGAAAAAAAAAATGTGGAAGCTTGTGCTAATGAAATTACAGGATTGGTTATAGTTATGCTTTCACGAGTCAACTTTGCTTATGCTGGTTTTAACGGACTTATAATCAATTCAGTTCAGGAATCTCTTGCATATATAATTAGGCTGAGCGCCCCTTTGAGGGTGCGGGCTTGATTAAGATAAGATATTATAAGTGGAGCCAATAAGCCATGGACCATTTGGTAACTTATCTTGATTAGTGATTCCGTTTAGTAGTGCAATAATTTTTTTTGGTGAATTTGGTAGTGCTTGTTTATTAAATGGAAATCAAGTGTGTTGAAGAAGTTTCAAAACACAATGATGATAAATTATAGCTCGGAGTGCTGTGCTTGTAACATGCTTCTCCGCCACAAAATCGTGGGGAGAAAAAAAAAGCAAAAGAGAAAACTAAAAACTTAGAATAGTATTTAATGCTAATTAATCATCGTTAAAGCCTGTTTGGCAAAAATAATTCTAATCAATTTTTCATTTAAGAACAGTGTAAAACTCTCAATTGCTACAGTAAAAAGAAAAAATTTGTTACAATATAAAACTCTCACATGCTACAGTTCTAACAATGGTTCTATCCATTATACCAAATACCAATTTGAACTGCCAAAATAGTTAAAATATATAGAATCCCTAGGTAGATTTTGCTAAGAATAAAGAAAAAAGCAAACAAAGAAAATACATGTTAAAACGGTGTCACTTAATAATCCTATAGCTCGTATTACAATAATTTGCGTTGCAGCAGATAGAGTTCCTATTTTGTCTGGACTGATATAATGGTCTATTTTATCTGCTGGGATGAATTCCCCAGTAAAGTCCCTTTGGTAAGTAGATTTGAATTAGTGATTTGATTTGAGTTAGTGTGATTTGAATTAAGATTTAAGTTAGTGATTTGAATTGTTATCTGAATTGTCGTTTAGATATGCATTTAAGTTACACAATAATTTGCGTTGCAGCAGATAGAGTTCCTATTTTGTCTGGACTGATATAATGGTCTATTTTATCTGTTGGGATGAATTCCTCAGTAAAATTTCTTTGGTAAGTAGATTTGAATTAGTGATTTGATTTGAGTTAGTGTGATTTGAATTAAGATTTAAGTTAGTGATTTGAATTGTTATCTGAATTGTCGTTTAGATATTCATTTAAGTTTTAATTTGAGTGTGAAATAAAATTAGAATGTGTTTGGAAAGGTAATGAAAATAGTTTTTAATTTATTAATAAATCTAACAAAATCTTAATGTTAATGATTTCAAAAAATATGCAATATAGATTTTAATTTATTCTTCTCTTCACTAGAAACATAATGAAAAAAGAATCATCTCAATTGGATATCAAATAATGAAGTTATGATTTTTTTTCCTTCAAATATAGGAAAGAGAATTTTAGTTTTTACTGTAGCAAAGATATTCGAGTATCAAAAGCTAAAGGGGAGTCAGAACTCTAAAAACTTATATTCTTGATACTTAAAGAAAACAAATTTTTAAAAAAATAAACACGTAACAAAAAAGTTTTTGATACTTGAATCTAAATTTAAATTCATTTGAATATAAAGAGTACTTCAAACAAACAACCAGTACATTTTATTCACTGCTCGAATTATATCTTCCTTTTTTATATACACAAGCAATCACAAATTCTAACTAATTATTTCGATTAATTGGAATTCTACTTGATTCTAGATTTCCTATATATTTAAAGTGAGTCCTTTTCAAGTGTGGCCTGCTAATTTGACCCTTGAAAAATCCTAACGATTACACAATTTCAGCAATGCATGACATCATTGGCTCTGCTTGTTGTCTCTTGTAATTATATTTTGTAACATTGTGTCGAGAAAAGTCTCACTACATGAATTTTGATTTTCGTTGACCAAAAAATTGATCGCAGAATGTAGCGCAAAAAATGAGAGTTTAAAAAATAAAATATGTTTTATGTTTTTTTGCGACCAAATGAAGCCTTCGGTCGCGAATAACGGCTGTCAATGACCAAAATTCGGTCACGAAAGAGCATGTGTTGCGACCAAATTCTTTTTTGGTCACAGATCGTGTTCTTTAAAAAAAAAGCATTAATCCTTTTATGTTGAAACAAGTATTTTCATATGACATCACACATTTAAGTTACTTCTACAACAATAACTTCTTAATTTTTGAAATAAAATAAAATCATCGATTGCATAAATTTACCATTCTAATTAGTTTGACACAATAATATTTTTGTTTAAAATTTTTTATTTTACCACAAAATCACAGCAAAATTATCATTTATGCTTTTAAAAGATTTTTTTTATTTATTCAACCAATGAAATATAAAAAAAGATAAAAATCAGCTAAAAAAACATAGATTTGGTCATCAAATATAGTTTTCTGTGACTAAATAATAAATTTGGTGGCAGAAAGCATCTTTCAGTGACCAAAATGAGCATCTTTTATGACCAACATACTTAATTCTATTTTTACCTTGAAACAAATTTTCCATATGATGTTACACACTTGTATTACTCATAAAATAGCAAGTTCTAACTTTTTGGAATGAATTACAACCATTATTCATACAATTACTAGTCTAATCATCTTATATTATGAGCTTACTTATTAATTACTTTGGCATAACAACGTGTTTGTTTAAAACTTTTAATTTTACCACAAAATAACATCAAAATTATAATTTGTGCTCTTAAAGGATGTTTTCTAATTTATTCAATCAATGAAAATATAAAAAGATAAAAATTAGCAATAAAAACACAAAACAAAGGGTTTAAACAATAAAAAATATTTCATGATCAAAAAGCAGATTTGGTCACCAAATAAGGTTTTTGAAACCAAATAATAAATCTAATTACAGAAAGCATCTTTCAACGACCAAAATTTGGTCACAAAATAAGATATTCTGTAACCAAACTGCTCTTTTGGTCACAGATCTTCCTTTTTTAAAAATAATTCAAACAAATTAATTTATGTTGAAATAAATATTTTCATGTGACATTAAACACTTAAATTACTCATAAAATAGCAAGTTCTAAATTTTTGAAATGAATTAAACAAGAAAATTTAAAAATTTAAGATTAGCATAAGCTAAAAAAATATAAATACAAAGAAATATTACAATTTGTGACTAATAAAAATAACATTTTGGTCACAAAACAGAGGAATTTGCAACCAAGTATTTGGTCATGAATTGTTGAAATCCTTGGCGCAGGTTGAAAATTTGTTCGCACCATCTTTCAGTGACCAAATGAGTTTTGGTCACAGATTTTTGTGACCGAAATTTGATCACAAAAAGTCCTCTATCCACAACCAAATTTAATTGGTCACCAAATACACTTGGCACCAATAAATTTTAGTTTCCTGGTATGTTTTTGGTGACGAAAATTTTTCTGGTCGCTGATAAATATATTTCGGTGACCAGATTTGGTCGTCGAAAGTTTTGCTAGTTCTTACGTTTTAGTTATCAAAATTTTTTCGTGAAAAACTGCTTTTTGTGAGAAAATTTTTTAGTCACAAAAAGGTTGGTCACAAAAAGTCAGAATTCTTTTAGTCTGCTCTGATATTACAATTTGACAAGCACAAGTTACTATGACAAATCAAAACAAAAGAAAAAGAAATTCGTTTATGTATATAATTAATAGTTGTTTAGATATATGGATTTTGCTATTTTTATAAGATCTATAATTTTTAAGAGAAATTATAGTCAAATTTATAAATATATGTATAAGGTTGATCAATTTTTAGTTGAAACTTTTCAAATACATAGCGGAGAAATATATAAGTAATTGAATAGAGAGACATTTAACACCTTTTAACTACGTTGAATGAAATTAAATTTTAAGATGAAATTTTTAGTTGAATGAAATTGTCGTCTCTAATCTTCTCCTCTAAAAAAAAAAAGAAAAAAAGAGGTGCATATATATATATATATATATATATATATATATATGGCTGCTAAATACCAAATATTTATTTTCTTTTTCTTTTTTGAAAATATTACCAAATTGTTTTCAATAGGATAAAGTTCATTTGTTATCTCTTTTTTTTTTTTTTTTTTGGTTCTTAACCATATTGCTAAGTGATTACAAACTTTAATTCTTAGAACATGCAGGATAACATTTTTCCTTTTCTGTTCCACACTAGATAATGAGGAAGGAAACAGAAATGTATATGGATAAGCTGTAAAAACCGAGGTTCAAGTCATGGCAGAGCAAAAAAAGTCATGATTGGTTCCTATTGTTATGCGCGTGGTATCTGGAAAATTGTTGAATGAAAGACAATGAAACTAATCAAATAATAAAAACCACTGGAATTTTAATGTACGTAATAAAAGATATAAAATTATTAATATGTAGGTTCAGAATGCAATTAGGGGCTTTTATATGGAAATTACTGTGATTATTATAACCATTATTAGGGACTAAAGTCTCAAATTAAAACCCGAATTAATAACTTTCAAAGAGATTATGGAGAATTATACACAAAAGAAGAAATTACCAAAACACGTCTTTGTCGAAAGAAGTTAGCAAAACAGTCACGGTACTGAGCTGGGGTGGGTAGAAAGTTCAAACAGCCTCGCTCTATTTCTATGAAAAATAAATATAAAAATTGCCCTATGAAATCAAACAATATTCCCGTGTGTGACGGTCTACTGCCATTCTTTGAATATTGGTCACGGGAAATTTGTCATGTATTGTTCTAAACAGGACCACGTTTATAAAAAAGAGAGGTGGGAAGGACCCACCCCACAACTACCCAAGAATAACTCCAATAATAGACAACGATTATCTAAAGGAAAATATTAAAAAATAGAAAAATGAAATTTAGAGATAGATCATATTACGATTCAATTCGTTGACTTTGTTGTCCCTTCCGTGACTTTATAAAACAGAGGCTAAACGACTGAGCATACTATTATCAGATGTTGGAAAAAAAAAAAAAATAGAGAGAGAAATAAATTAGAGAAGTCCGGTACCATTTAAATACAATTTTCTGTGAATAATTCACGTCACTTAATTTAACTAGATGCCCTTTTTGGTTGTGCTTTTGGCTTTTAACAAACATGTATTTTATCAAGCCATCCTCGGTCCTTTTCTACCTATATGTATAGAGTATTTAAAAGTGTAGTTTAAACTATCAGTTTAAATTAAAAAGTTGTAACATATAAGAGCTTTTATATTATGACTTTTTTATTATAATATGTAAGAATTTTATACTATTTATAGAATTATTCTTTAAAGCACCCTAAATAATATGTACTTAAAAAGTCTCTTACCAAAAAATAAGTCATGCAAGTATTAGGTAATTCAAACAGTTTTAATTGTTCAAGTTTAAATGTAAAGTATTAAAACAATCAATAATCTCATGTGAGAAATTTATAGATGCTTATATGACTTTTCAAGGCTTTATGCTTTTAAAGTGTTACATCTAAATCTTACTTAAAGTTGGCTTACTGCTCACGCAGGTTATTAGGTGTTTCAAAGTATTCGTACCAGATTTCAAACAGTGGAAAACCATATTCTGGGTTCACACTGTACAGAATTGTGAATATTTGACCCTAACGTACGTAATCGCCTTCACTTCAGTTGGTCATCGATCTTTTCTTTCTTACTTGAAAATATATACGGTCGTGTGAAAACGACTTAACGACTAGACCAACTACAAAGAATTTTTACCAAAAAAACAAAACCTTTGATGAAATCCATATATTTGTAGAGAAGCCTGTGCATAGCGACTATGGTCGTCGTTATAAACATCCAATGGATGGTAAAGACGTAGGATCCTGACCCACGTTTCCTTCGTGATCCTTTGGACCTCTTTATTAACTTTTCTGTCCGGTGGCAATTATCCGTGTGCCACAGTGAAACCAAATTATCACTCAAAAAGTACGCCTTGTCCCTTTTTAGCCAAAAAAAAATGGTTAAAGTAACGTTAATTTGTCAATAAACTACCCAAGCAAGAATGAAAACAAGGGAGTTGATGTGGGTCACTTGATCAAGACTTGAAAGCAAGAAACTTCCTGATCTTCCCTACCAATTTTTTCTTCGCCCTTTTTCAAAGGCAAATCTGAATGTAAACAGTTATCTCTACGTCGACTGCTTAAAACCACACGCAAATTTCGTATATATATATATATATATATTATATCTCTACCCATTCTAGAAAAAGAAAAAAAATTGGTTCCTACAAACTCTAATCCATGTTTAGACGCAAACCAAATCTCCACCTCTTGGTGATAACGTTGATCTTTGCGATAATTCCATGCAAGATTGAAGCCCAAAATCATTCCTCCCGTAGTTTCTGCGACCGAACATGCCGTAACTCCAAACATGGCTCCGACAGCTTGACCTTACCTTATCCGTTCGGGTTCTCCGACGGCTGCGAAATCAAGCTCAACTGCAACACCACAGGAAAAGCCGCCGTCGGCGAGTTTCCCGTCGAGATTGTAACCGGCGATAGCATTAAAGTCAGCATCCAGCGCAGATGCAACCGGTCGCTGAGAACCGTGGGCCAGCTCTTCGGCCCAAACTACGCCCCGACGTCCCGAAACGCGATTCTGCTCGAGAACTGCACCGGAACGGCGTCTCCCTGCGAAATCCCCTCGATTCTTGTGCAAACACACTTCTCATCCCCCAACTGCAGCGACTCCAACGCCACGATCAGCTGCTACTCTGAGGGAAACAACAGCGCTTTTATCAATTATAATAGGCTGATGAAGGAGAGGAAGTGCGATTACTTGTTGTCGTCTATATCGGCGGAGTCGCTCAACGCATCGGAAACGCCGGTTTCTTTGGCGGTCGAGGTTGTGGAGCTGGGCTGGTGGCTGGAGGGAAAAAGTTGCCAGTGTGATGTGAATGCCAATTGTACAAACCTTGTGTCGCCCGACGGCAAAAAGGGATATCGTTGTAACTGCAAGGAAGGCTTTGAAGGGGACGGATATACGGCCGGTTTCGGTTGCCGGAAAGGTTAGTTTGATTTTTTTCCCCTTTTGGTTGCTGGAGTTATTTTAATTGTTGATCGATTAATAGTTAGTTCGGGGTTGGATTAATTTATTTAGGGCACATAATTATTTCCCCAAAATTAAGGCCACACTTGTCCAGTGGGTGAATTCAAGGTCTGTTATCTAATTCTTGTGCCACATCATTTAACAAACGAGTGTGAAAATATTCATCGAGAATATTTTAAAATTTTAAATAATAATATGACAAGTTCCGTTAATTTAATAGCTTCAATCATAATTCATACTTTTTTATTCTTGTGTTTTTTTTTTTTTTGGTAAAGATTTAAATTTATGTTAGACCCTTTGAACTGAATGAGACCAAATTAGATCAGGCACGATATTGACCTTCATGTTTTCGTGCTTACTGGTGCTTTTTAACGGCGATAGACTACTAGGGCCCTAGGAGTGCAACCCAGTGACATAAATGTTCTGCATACTCACATATTTTTCAATAGGCTCGTTAGGGGTATTAATTCATAGGCTGAGTATTTGCGGATTTAAAAGTCAAAAGTGACCGATGTATTAAAACATAGCTGAAGACGCTATTGTGAATCCCACCAAATGAATTTGTCTTGTTATGCATGTAAGAAGAGTATCCGAGAATGTGTTTCAAATAGTCACGATAACAATCCTCATATGATATGTTAGGTAAAGAAACGAACACGCGTGAGAAGAAACAAAAGTCCAGAAGAATCTTAAGATGTCCAAGAACTATTTTCATTAAACAAAAATACCCACTGATCTACACTGTTTTGGGGAGATTGCAGTGGCCCGTGTGGTCCCCGGAAATTGAGCAACAGTCTCTCAGAACATCATTTGCGGGTCCGTTTATCATTTTAAGGTCAAGTCTGACTAATCATTTTTAACACAAGTGGTTAGCTTGTTTGCTCTCAGTTTTAATTATTTTTCGGACGACTTTATAACTTTTTCTTTCTTGCTTCTTTTTTTTGTCCCGCTTGCAAAAGAAACAGGTGTGAGTCAAGAATAGTGATGATTTCATCCTTGGACCAACACATTTAACATGTTTAATTAAACAACCTTAAACGTATTGATACGATATAACACGAAACGACCTTGTCTATTTATAACACATGAACTAAAAAATAAAAATTTTAAAATTTTAAATATGAAAATTTATAACACCTAATTCCACTATTAATCTTAAAGCTAATTGTAGTTGAGTTTAGATATTTTGGGTTTTTTTAAATTTTTTTTTAATTTTCAGTTAACCAGGCAATAAATTGGTCATATACGTGTTTTTATCACGTTAATCTATCATGACCTATTTAATAATCATGTTAATCGTGTCATGTCATGTTAAGCATGCCACGTGTAGTTCATGTTTGTGTTTGTGTTGGAGTTTCTAACACGTTTATTAATATTATCGTATTCATATTCAGGCTAATCATGTCGTACTGCTCTGAAAACAGCATGCGAATACAAATTACTAGCCGTAGATATAAATGTGATTATTCAACAAGTTCATTAAATTTTTAAGGTCGCACGATCGAAGTCATATTTGTGGGAGGTCAGGTAAAACTACAAATCACCAGCTGTTGCTGGTCAAACTTCAAGTAATTGTACAGGTATTTAACTAGAACAAGTGTCAATGGACACACGAGAGGGAAGGAAGAAAATCCATACTCGACTAAAACAAAGTTATAATTAGGAGAATTTCACATCACTATAAATTTTTGTTAGAATTGTTGTAAAGTGTTAAGATAACCTATAGTCCCACATGAGAAATTTATAAAAGCTTGTAAGATTTTATAAGTTTCTATCATTTCAAAAGATTTGATGACTTGTATACTTAAACCTCTCACATAACATGGACAATATGATGGCCTGTAGGCACGGGCAGCACCTGTAAAAAAGTAACATTTTATTTGGATTTAATTTTTATTTTATTTTTGAATTTAATTAATTAATTTAAAATAATTCGGATTCATTTTGAAAGGTTGTCACCTTTCAGAAACATTGTGAAATACGAAATAATTGATTAGAAAGGTTACAATCTTTCTGAACATGTAACAATTACTTAACATGGTGTAATCAACGCTTGTCTTTTAATTATAGACTTTCTCTGTGTTTCTTCATCATTGCTTAGCGTAGAAACATATTCACAGGCTTGTCATATCTTGGAAGCGGTTTGCAGAGTGATTTCAGGAAGCAATATCAATAGAAAGGAGGCAAATAACGCTTCATGGAAATCGTATTTCATTACGTATTTCAAGTCTTTATACTAGATTCCTAACAATTTTTAACCTTAAAATTATATGTGGTTAAATAAAAAATAATATTATAATCCAATATCATATGATGATTAAAAATTGTGTTCTCTATGATTTTTATTATACTCTAGTAAAGACTTTTCCTCTGTTATGTTGCGTTTTGAAGCCATTTCTTTTTTATCGCCTTCTTATTTTTATTTATTTTTTTTACTGAATTGCACTTGCAATTTTTGGACGCACAAAATATATAGTTAGTGGCAGAGGAAGCTAAGGTCCGGAGAGAATTTTTTTTTAATTTTCTTATTTATTAATATATGAATTGTTTTAAAAAAATTATATGCATGCACTCATCAAAATTATAGTCCAATTACTTCGATAAAAAAAAGATAACAATTACACTATATGGCTTTAAGAGTGTAAATGAATTACAACGATTCTTTTTTTTTTTTTTTTTTTGCATTATTCCTTTTTTAAATTTCATAATTTCTATTAAAGACAAAAAATGCTAGACCAATATAAAACATATAAAGGAGAAAAAAAAAAAAAAAAAGAGTACAAAGGCCTCCTGTGAACCAAAAGAGAAAAGCCGAAGAAACTTGTTAGATCAGGATTAGAGACTGAGCAAGGAATAAAACTCAAATTTTAAGATTTAGAATTGAAAGTCATTTCTTTTTTTCTTTTTTTTTACTAATTTAGTTTGGCCCTTTTAACATCCAATTGCAAGACTCCTTGTTTTCTAATTTTCTTTACCAGTATCCAATCCAAACTAAGTTTACGTTGTTGGTGGTGGTGTTCTGTCTTCTTTTTATTATTTGATTATGGATTTTTTTTTACTTGGTACCACATCCCACAAGATCATAGTTTTGATTATGGTTTTTTACTTGGGTGGTTGGGGTGTGTTGTCACCCCTTACAAGTTCAAGCGTTCAAGGGGTGTGAAGAGTATAAGATCCATTCTTAATTGCTATAACATATATCATTATTTATTATTTCACATTGTATACATTGAGAAATACATTTTTTTAGAAACATTGATAATAATGTTACCTTCTTTTATTTAGTAAACGCACGCTTATTTTGTATTACATTACACTCCGTGCGTTGAGGCATCGTCCTAGAGACAAAACATCACTAAAAATAGAAACAACTTGTTACTCCAATGATGAATTACTACAAGACAGATTCCACTACCATGCAACTAATTGTTTCCTGTTTGTAATTGATAAATTTTTCGAGCATTCTGAATATATTTTCAAGTATCTTACAGATGTATCGTGTGTCGTTAATTGTATCAACAGCGTTTTCAAAGTGTAATCCAGCAAGATACATTTCTGGCGAGTGTGGAGGACTAAGTAGAGTCGTCCTGTTAGTTGGAGGTAACTCTTTAACTCTTTTATTGGAGTTGCAGTTCTGCCAATTGTGTGGATCTTGTTTGAATTCAGCAATAACTTTCACGCAAGGATTTTGCTTCATTTATGATCAGTAGTATCAGAACATGCTTTTACAATAACAATGTAAATTTCTCCTTTTTCAGGCATTGTTGTTGTTACTTCGTTAACGATCAGTCTGGTCCTAATAATGTGCTGTTGCTGTCGGCGGAGTTCGAAATGGAAAGCAAGACGCCTCACAAAGCGCCGTCTTTCTGAAGCCACAGGCAACTTGAACATTCCATTCTATTCCTACAAAGACATCGAAAAAGCCACAAATGGCTTCTCGGACAAATACAGACTAGGCACCGGGGCCTATGGAACTGTCTACGCAGGAAAACTGACGAACTGCGACGAATGGGTTGCCATCAAAAGAATTAGATACAGAGATGCTGACAGCATTGAGCAAGTCGTTAATGAGATCAAACTCATCTCATCTATAAGCCATCCGAATCTCATCAGTCTGTTAGGCTGTTCAATCGATTACAGAGAACAAATCCTCGTCTATGAATTCATGCCAAACGGAACGCTTTGTCAGCATTTACAGAAAGAGAGAGGCGATGGACTTTCGTGGCTAATTCGCCTTACTATAGCCACTGAAACAGCTCAAGCCATTGCATATCTCCACTCTACTATCAAACCTCCCATATACCACAGAGACATCAAGTCAAGCAACATTCTTTTGGATCATAATTTCAGGTCCAAGGTTGCGGATTTCGGTCTTTCCAGGCTTGGAATGGTTGAAACGTCTCATATTTCAACAGCCCCACAAGGTACTCCTGGATACCTTGATCCTCAATACCATCAGAACTTTCACCTGTCTGATAAGAGCGACGTGTATAGCTTTGGGGTTGTTCTTGTGGAGATCATAACAGGGCTTAAAGCCGTCGACTTTTCCCGACCCCAAAATGAAGTGAATTTGGCGGCTTTAGCTACCGACAGAATTGGAAAAGGATGTCTAGATGAGATTATAGATCCATTGATTGAGCCGCATAGGGATGCTTGGACACTTTGTTCGGTTCATAAGGTAGCGGAATTGGCATTCAGATGCCTTGCTTTTCACAGGGACATGAGGCCTTCAATGATAGAAGTTGCAGCCGAGTTGGACCAAATTAGGAGGAGCAGATCATGGGGAAATTCGGAAGACAACACTTGCACACCTTCATCTGAGGTATGCTCTTCGTCTTCTTCGTCGAATGTGAGCGAGAGACCTCTGAACTTTCATAAGGTCGAGTTGGGGAGAAGAGAGATACTCATGGTGCAAATCAGAGGTGATAGCCTTAACTCAAAGGATGTGTTGAAAGAACATTCACCAATTTCTGTGCAAGATGCTTGGTTGAGTGTGCATAGCTCGCCTTCTTCAAATGGTCTGTTGAGAAACTCGTGTCGGTTATCGACATAGCTACTTAGTCTATAAGGTTTTCTTAGCTTCCCCTTGATCTTTCTCTTAACAAGTTAAGGAAGTTTGTTTTGTCAGTTCCTTCCTGAGTTCTAAGATTCATTCAACTTAAAGCTAGTGAACAGAGAAGTCTCTTGTCTGTCCTCGTTCACTCTTTTCTAGTTTTGTACATCCGTAGCATAGTGATGTTAGTACAGAAACCAAAAGTTTCATACTTTGGGGTTTTGTCAAAATTAGAAAGTGATTTCTCTTGCTACGCATGTGGATCGGTCCACAATAAATTACTGAAGTTGTTCTTGTGTCTGAAATTTGCAAATGTGATCTCACAGTGCCCATGTCGTCCTTGATGCTAACTTAGGCCACTACTTTTCTTCTTAGCATGCGGGCGTGGCCAAATTTCATCCATTTAATTGAAACAGCGAGTAGATAAGATGAGTTTTTTGTGCAGATGATTGCGTGGAAAACACAGCTAAAACTTTTTTGACAAGAAATTATAAAAGGGGCATTACTCATTTGCTATAACATTGCGAGATAAAGTGATGGATTTCAGTCCAAGCAAAAAAAATAAAAGAAAAAAAAAGTTCTCAAAGTGTGAGGGATTGAAAGCCCACGTGAGAGGAGGTCTTAATCGGCTGACAATCTGACACAAATGAGTTTGCCAATGGGCTCTAAATTCCAAGATTCACCAAGCAGAATTAGCATATAGAGACTCAATTTGCTGTCCTCTTTTTTATTTTTTTTTTCTCCAGCTTGTCAGTTATCACTGCAAATTGAAAGCAACAGTCAAATCAGCGTCGTAACTGCACATTGTCTTTGGGAAACAATTTTGTCTGAGGTAATGCATCCCACGTTAAACTAACAGGATTGTTTGATAAGGCTGTTAAAATTAATACTTTAATTTTTATTTATATTATAATATATTAAAATTTTATACAATAATAATTAGAAATTATATTTTATAAACGGCATTCCGAAACAAACCTTACATCGTTTCTCTCTCTACAAAAATGCAATGGAATTAGTGCTTTGAGGAATCTCTTTATTACTGTTGTCCTTTTATCTATCTATGTATTTGTTTTTTTGTTAATTATTTAATTATACTTCATAGTTGTTGTTATTTTTTTATTTATCATTTTATTTTTAAAAATTATAAAAATATCTTTTAAATTTAAAGAGTTTTTTTTTAATTTTATCCTTTACAAGCTTTTGACTTAAAAAACATAAAGATAAGATAAAAATACTCTTAACTAAATCTAATTTATTTATGAAATATATGTTTCTTTTTAAAAAACTTTCAAATATATATATTTTAAAATTTAAAAAATCATAAGAGTTAAGATTCTTTTTTTGAAATTTAATCTGTTTAGGATTTTTTATATTTTTAATATATAAAATATTTATCATAATTATTTAAAGATAGTTATGTTATTTTATTAATTTTTTTTATTGATAGAGATAAAATTTAAATAAGTTTTTTAAATTTTAAAGAACCTTTTGTAATTTTTAAAAACAAAAAAATAAATTAAAAAATAGTTAAAATTAAAATATATAACCATATAATTAACTTCTTCTTTTTTTTTTTTTGGCGTCCGCTGGGGCTTTTGGCAACTTTTTTTTTTTTTTTTTTTACAATAATATAATTGCGTTGGGAAGGAAAGCACGTGGCAGTGACAGTGTTCCCACTTCCTACGCCTTCCACCCTCATACAATCAAATATTATAGTATATACTGTAAAGAGTACCTCGCTGGCTTCGTTATCAAATCTCCTCAAAACCGTACAATCATCGACTCTTATAGGCAAGAAAGTCACACAATTATGAACAGACTTCCTGAGCGATTGAAAATGAAATTAGAACTTAAAAGCTTAAATTTTAATATTTTAATATGTAAAAATTTTATAGTATAATAAATTTTTATTTTTTATTATAATATGTAATAATTTTATATTATAACAATTAAAATTTATTAATTTTAACAAATTTATCAAACCAAGCATTTATTGTCCGTTTAAAAGGCGATGGAAAAGACTTGCTAAAATAAGCCTTATGTCTAATCATTCGAATCCATTAGACAAATTAGTTCGAATAGTTCAAGATATAAAACTTTTGCAATAAAAAGTTATTTTTTTATTTAAAGCAATCTTACCAAAATATTATAAAGTATGTTTATTTTATGTATTTTTTAAACTCAATAGACTTAAATTTAGATTCGAATATCAAGATTTCTTTGAATATATTTTTGTTTCTCTCAAAATCTGAATCATTTGAGTATCAAGAATTCAAGTTTTTAGAGTTTTTATCCCCTTAAATTTTTGATACTCATATATCTTTACTACAGTAAAAACTAAAATTTTCTTTCTTATATTTGAAAATAAAATCATAATTTATTCATTTGATATCTAATTGAGATGATTCTTTTTTCACTGTGTTCTTAATGAAGAGAGGAATAAATCAAGATCTATATTGCATATTTTTTAAAATCATTAACACTAAAATTTATTAGATTTATTAATAAATTTAAAACTATCTTCACTAACTCTCCAAACATAAATTTTAATTTTATTCTATATTCATATTAAAACATAAATGTACATCCAAACGTTAATTCGAATAACAATTTAAATCACTAACTCAAATTAAATCACTAATTTAAATCTATTTATCAAATAAACCTATATATTTACCTGTAAATAAAAAAAATAAGATAACATAGCCCGCGGCAGATTATAGTCAAGGACAAGGACAAGAAAATGAATTGATTAAAAAACTTTATTGTCCATGGAAAGCCAATGGCAAAGTCTCTAAAGCAAGCTTAACGTGCGATCATTCAAAACGAAATTTCTATATTCACTGTTAAAAAAAGGAAAAAAAAGAAAAAAGATTACATGGCCCGTAGCCGCCTATTTCCTATACAGATACTAAATTGACGTCATAACAAACGTAAATTCACATTGAAATAAATCCACAACAACAGTGGACCATTCCCACTACAAATGTGCCCTGACATCGTACTTTTTTTTTACCAACCAACTTATTTCCCAATGCGGTTTTCCAATTTTACCCCTGAAAGCAACCCAAAATTTCCCAACCGACCCATGATCATGGTCATCAACCGTCGGGAGGATATCAAAAGCTCGCTCTTTTGAGAGATGTCACGGTGACGGAGGACCCTAAAGCCGACGTCCCGACCTCGATCTCGAACGAATCGTACCGGAGGAACAACTCCACCACCAGCAGCCTCGAGAACAGTACCACCAAATCCTTCCCCGCGCACTGCTTGTTCCCCGCCGTAGGGGACTCCGTCTCGGGTCCGTTCGACCAGAGCACGTGCTTCAATAGCTTCTCGCCTTCTTCCCCGACGAACCTGTCGGGAACGAACTCCTCGGCCCTCTCGAAGATCTTCGGGTCTTTCGTCGCGAACGGTTGGTAACCGAATATCATCTCCCCCTCTTTGATTTCGAAAGCCGCGTCATGGCTCTCGATCACGAAGTCCCTCTTCGCCTTCCCGAACTGCAGCGGCACAGGCGGCTCGATCCGGAGAGACTCGTACACTACGGACTTCATCAGCGGCATTTGCTCCATCGCCGCCATCGTGACTTTCCCTCCATTTCTTCCGACGGCGGTCCTGATCTCCGTCGCCAGCTCCGTGTGGAGCTTGACCCCTGCTCGGCCGATCCGCTTCAGCATGTTGGGGAAAAGGATCTTCATCCCGCCGAAGGAGTTGAAGCACGTGGCGAATAGCAAGTTGTGACACGCCTCTTCCCTCGAGATTCCCAGCCTCTCGGCCTCGTCTAACACGTGTCCCGACGACTCGTAGAAGAAGTCGTACAGCCTCTGGTAATCGGATTTCACCAGAAAAGGCGGAAGCCGGAAAGAGTGGAGAACTAGTTCCTCCACAAATTTGGGGAGACCGAGGACGAGAATTGGACTCAGCTGGAAAAGAACCCATTTCTGGACCAAACCCGGGCCATCGAGTCCCAGCTTCGTGTCGGCGGGATTGGTACCGTAAAGAGCGCGGGACAAGAAGTTGAAGGCGGCTTGGTCGTTGGCCTCGCCGAAGTTGGTCTTCCCTTTAGCGGCGAGCTCGCTTTCCAAGGTCTCGAAGAGCTCGGTGTAGCTAGAGTGGAACTCAGGGATCACCTTGTCACGGCAAGACCTGAGGAGGTAGAAAATCACGCTCTTGATCTTGCCGTGGTTCGGCTCTGACGGGTCGAGATACGAGAGCACTCTGTAGCCGCCTGTGAGCTCCGTAGACGGCATGAAAGTCCCTGTAAATAGGTCCTTTTTCTCAACCTTCGAAATGTCGAAGAGGACCGGAAAACTCTTACCGTCGAGTAAGACGATCACACGCGGATTCGAGGCGATGAGAGGACCCGGCGGCATGTTGGCTCTAAACACCGTTGACTGGTATTTCTGGATTCGTGATTTGAAGTACTCGTCTCTCCCCTGGTTGTAGAAGTAGTCGAGACGATCGGCGACCGGACCAATAAATGGGAGACCGTATTTTCCGGGGATTTTTCTGACCCGGAGTTTTGGGGATTCTTGCTGTTGAACCGTCGACTGTGGGACCGGCACGGATGGTTTCTCGGAGACAGAGGCATGTATCGGAAAGGAAACGAAACGGCGATCGTATCGCTTGTGGGATTTTCTTGACGGTCGTAATTGTGGTTGAAGAGAAGGGAAAGCAAGAGAAGTGGAAGCCATTGTGGGCTTGGGACTCAGTTGAGACTCAAGTCTGACTACTGACTCTTGGTTTTGTTTGCTGAAAATAAGGAAGGGTAGAGAAGTAAGATCAAGAAACGATGATCTGTTTTAAGAGGCTTGGCGGTGTCTGTAAGTTTTTTATGGTGTATTTATATAGCTTAATAGTGGCTGAAAGGGTGAGTGGGAAACGGTGGAGTTGGAAATCCCAAAAGTCTTGAATTTGAGAAGGGTCGTGAAAAGTGTGCTTTAATTTTTTTTCTCTTTTTTTATGAGTTTCTTTGAGTGGGTGTCTTTTAAGAAAATAATATTATCTTCTTTTTTCTTTTGCCAAGAAAAAGACAATGTTCTATGTTGTTTGTTTGTAGCCTGAGTTGGCCGGAGATGTTTTCTCTAGTCAGCCGTTCACCTTCCCTCTACGTATCTACAATGGCTATTTAACATTCAACGAGTGAGGGCGTTCACGCGTCAAAGAAATTTGTGACAACGGATAAATTCCCTTTCGTGAAATTTTTGGTATTTGTAGCCTATTTAGTATTAGTTAGTTTTAGTCAATTTTTCAGTTGGTAACAGTGTAAAGCTCTCACATGTTACAATAAAAGCAAAAAAATTACTACAGTTTAAAGCTTCATATGCTTCAATGTTTATAATTTTAACGACCATGCCAAATTAATTTTCTATTTTGCTTAGATTTTGGTATTATCTTTTCTTTTCTTTTTCTTTTTCCTATTTCTACATTCTTAATTCTAACTTCTACTACTAGGATTGCTTTTTTTGGCTGAAGCTTCCATAATCAGGCAGAGAATGAAAAACAACTTAGTTTTGCTTGTTATATGGCTGGCTATGACGACAAGTATTAGTTTGTTGTATTAGTCAGGTTCTCCAATCTCGCTTGCCACAAATGGCAAATAAGTGTTATTTTTACATGACACCTAATTTCTTTTTCAAATCTTGATCGCTTCTAAGACAGACGATGTGATTATGTTAGCTAAGAAAATATAATAACGTAGTTTCTAATCAAACTAATTTTTTTGCTGCTGTTCTAATTAAACTAATTATTCCTTATATATCTTGAACAAAATCACTCAACTTTGTTGATTTTTTTTTGTCCTACGTACTGTTGCTGCAAGTCCTGAACTAGTTAATCCAACTAAACCTAAATATTTATTGCAAAAGAGAGGAAAAAAAACTACACCTAAATATAGGATTTGATTTGGCTTATCCCGTTTGATAACTTTAGTTTAGAGAGTTATTTGGCCGCTTTTAGTTAGCGAATATTGCTATGTTCTTGAAAAAAATCACAAGAAACACCCATTTTTTCATAAAGGTTTGCCTTTAACGATGTAGGTTGAAGAAATAAAAAAGGAAAGAAAAGGGAGCACGAGCACAAGAAAATGGAGAAAAAATAACAAATCAAGCAAGAACTAGAGGAGGCATCTTGGCAAAGCAAAGGCGCTGCGACGCTCAAAAGTAGAGCCACAGCACCCGAGCTCAGCCTACTTAACCATAACTTGGCAAAGAGCCAGTGTCGCGGCGCTAGGACGGAAAAAAAAGAAACAAGCGTAGCAACGCTAGAAAAGAAGGCAGCGGCGCCAAGATGATTCTCAGGCATGATTTCTAGACGTGAAAATAGGGATTTAGTTAACATAAGAGTAGTATAAATAGATGAGGATGTAATTATCAAAGAACATCTAGGGTTTTTATTTTTCAGAGCGTCATTGACTTTTCTTTGGAGCTTTCAAACAATCTAGAGTAAGAAGTGAGAGATTAGTGATAGAATTTCTTGTTCTCTTAACTCTTGAGGTTTGATTTTAATTAAATCTTCAGTTTTTGTTTCTCTTTCAATTATGTTCTAGTTTTTAGTTAGGGCTACGATGTAGCCTAATCACAATGATGTAAATTTCATATTTATTATGCACCATAATTGATTTTATTCATGTGAGTTGTATGTTATTGTTCGTAACACGTTTGCATGATTAGCTACCATTTAAATGATCTGATGTGCATGTTTAAAACTAAGAACAGAGAATATGCAGATGCTTCATATAACATATAACTATAAATTAAATGTGGATAAAAATATAGGATGTTATTTGTGTGGCTTTCGGTAATAAAATGACCCAATAGATTCATTATAAACCGTAAATATTTATGGATCTTAATGCACGTAGGTTTATTTAAATTCATATAGAGATATAGTGGATTAATAAACTGAGTAGGCTTACTATACCTAGAGATAAGATAGTGAATAAATTGAAAATTTCCACCATCACATGTTTATTATCAATCAAGGTGCGTAATTATATGAAATTCATATCTAGCGATTATGGTGAAATCGGATGCCTTAACGCTTAATTTTCATTGGTTTTAATTCCTTTAATTCAACTATATTCTTGTCTTAAATTAGTTTTAGTTTTTAGTGTTATACCTAGTTTCATTTCATTTTCAATCGATTTGCTAGATAAATTTTAGAGTTAATCCAATATTAGTATTTAATTAGGTTATTATTCAATAGTCCCTATGAGACGATACCCATTCTTAGTATTCTATTATTTGATCAATAACATGCACTTGCGTTTGTGGATTTTACCAAACACCGTCCATCTCTCTCTCTCTCTTCCCCCGAATAGTTAAGAGCATGCTGGTCATTTTAATGCGCACTAAAACAGTGGGATTTTTTGCTCTCTCTTAAAAGAATATTCAAAAAGAAATTCCTTCACGTGAGCTTCTTTTTTTTTTTTTTTTTTAAATTGTTCAACAAGTAGTGTAAGGACTTTTTTTGTTTAAAAAAAAATGAAAAAAAAGTCATTTTTTCTATTCTTTTAGAGCTTTTGCAGATCCAACTTTGGTTCTTCATTTTCCTGCCTTTTTAGATTTATTCTGCAAGAAGCTATCTACGTACATGAATATTAGATCTTAAGTATTTTAGCCAAAAAAGAAAAAAAATAAAAAAAAAAGATAAAAAAGGAAAGTGTGTAAGTTATTTAAAAAACATAAACTCATTGACGCTCTAAATTATATATGGTGGATTATTATGTATCAATATTTGATTGAGTTAAATGATCCCCCAAAAAAAAAAAAAACAAAACAAAACAAAATCTTGACAGTTAATAAAGAAAACTACTTTACAAAGCACGGGGAGGAATTTGGTTTTATGGGTGTCCTATAGGGTATTATAAAAACATGATAAATGTTAATATTAAAAGACATAATTTTAAATTTTAAATATAATATTTTTTTTTAGTTTGAGGTGCGTTTAGAAATATAAAAAATATAAATAAAATTTATATGTATGTATGTAATGTTTCCTTCCAAGTCCGAAGGGAGAACGGCCGAATTTCAAAGTCAAAAGAATTGAGGAAAAGAAGTCAACGATTCAACATACCGTAACGTTCTTCCAACCTCCGGCCACGTGCAATTTATAGCCACGGTTATGACCACCGGCCCAAATTGCACGGGGATTTCATGTTCGCTGGTTTTAACAGTTGTGCCCCTAAAACTTGATAGAACATTTTGATACGAATTCGCCCTTCAATATCCATTCACCACTTTGCAATGATTTGGCCGGTTTGGGATAAAAGTCACTATTTATAATCTATATACAAGCAAAAAAGCAACCTAAGAGAAAGGCGAAAAGACGACAAATAAAGAAAGGAAATGAGCTGGAAAATGCAGATACCGACAATTTGGATTATTAAAAAAATTTAAATTTTGATTTGTGAATTGATAGATGGATATGTTTTTGATTCCATTACATTGTCTTTTTGCCTCGTTTATTTTAATTTTCTTTGTTTCACAATAGTGTCGATTTATTTGGTAAACGCGAGATGCTACGCTTTTTTCTTTTTCTTTTTTTTTTTCCGCTAGTTTGGGACTATGTATAGCTATTTTTTATGATAGTCGACAAGTTTAAAACCGAATTAGGTTGTTACCATTTAGTTTTATTTTATTTTTGAGGTAAATTACTTATCTGGTCCTTAATTTTTTAAAAAACTAAGATTTTAGTCTTTAATTTTTTTAATTAATTCAACTTTAATCTTTAATTTAAGTTGTTAAGAGACCAATTTAATAATTAAATTATTAAATATTATTAGATATTATTTTTTAACTAAAATTACTAAATTATCTTTTAAATATTAATACAGTAAAAAATTAAAAGTAAATTATACCATTGATTCATAAATATCAAATCAAAGCTATATTGGCTTGAATTTTACCCCAAAAAATTTCAAAATCATAAAAAGAAAAACTTAAGACAAGAAACCAAAAAATTATCTCATCTTCAACCTTCAACATCCATCACTAATCAGCCAAAAAAAAACCAAAAATCCATAGCTGAGCATAGTCAAACCACCACTGATCAGCACCCATCGTAGCCCCCTGCCCGTTGTAGCAATCCGCGTCGACCCCTCTGCCCATGGCCCCCCCTCCCGCACCGACGACCTAACCACCCCATCCCCACTTCTCGTCAAACCCAAATCTTCCTTCTTTTTCTTCCGATTTTCTTCATCATCATATGATCGAGGACAAAAAACCCATACCTCAAATCCTTTTTTTTCCTTATTCCTCAGAACAAAAACCAGATCTTATTTTCTTTTTCAAAAAAAAAAAAAAAAAGACCTCAAACCTCTAATAGCCTAATCAAAATGTAGAAGACAACCAAGAAATTGAGCTAATGTGCAAATATGGCTAGGAAAGCTGAGAGAAAGTGCAGACACGAAGGGTCCGTCGGATTTAGGTTTTAATCTTTCATGATTGCTTCTTTCAGTTAAAGAGTAAAGCTTTCTCCAAAGAGAGGGTATTTACAATCTAACCTAGAATGTTGCCGTTTCAAAAAGAAGAAGATCTGGTGAACAATTTGTATGTTTTTATGTTTTATTTTGTTTGCTGATTTTTATTAAATTATTTTTTTCTTTTTTTAATATTTTTAATGTTTTAGTTTTATTTTTTAAAAAATAGTATCTATTTTATTAAAATACCCTTCTTAATAAGGTCACATGCCCCTCGTGTGACACAAAACTTGACGAAGGCCAATCAATTTGATCTTTTAACAACTAAAATAAAAGATTGGGATTGATTTGGTAAAAAAAAAAGTTTGAAATCAAAATCTCATTTTTATGAAAATGTGGAGACCAATTAAGCAATTTATTTTTTATTTTTTAGAATAAACAAAAGATTACCTACTAATTTCTGTCCTTTTCCTTTGCTATCAATAGAAAATAGAGTTATTCGTCTTAACCGCTCTGTTCTCTTTGCTGTCTTATAGGGTGTTCGAAAGGTGGTGGGAATCAGTGGTGAGAACCACCTTTACTGTAGCATATAAGAACTTTACACTGTAGCAATTTTTTTATTGTTACTATAGCATGTGAGAGTTTTTTACTGTTCATAACTGATTTTGTGGTGGGAACCGCAGTTCCCACCACTTTGCCAAACACCCCCTTAAAAATTCAAGATCCATCAATAAAATACTAATTTATATTTGGTCTGATTTGTCAACACCTGGTCTGATTCAGAATGGCGTGCCTGTATCACGAGAGAGATATTTTATTCGACCTTTTCCAGCCAAATGGACAACAATATAATGGAAGCTGAAAGAACTAATTCAACCAGCTCTTTGAAAA
>CAMOHE010053004.1:0-22368 GCA_946598075.1 Artocarpus hirsutus | reverse complement strand
CCCTCTGCCCATGGCCCCCCCTCCCGCACCGACGACCTAACCACCCCACCCCCACTTCTCATCAAACCCAAATCTTCCTTCTTTTTCTTCAGATTTTCTTCATCATCATATGATCGAGGACAAAAAACCCATACCTCAAATCCTTTTTTTTCCTTATTCCTCAGAACAAAAACCAGATCTTATTTTCTTTTTCAAAAAAAAAAAAAAAAAGACCTCAAACCTCTAATAGCCTAATCAAAATGCAGAAGACAACCAAGAAATTGAGCTAATGTGCAGATATGGCAAGGAAAGCTGAGAGAAAGTGCAGACACGAAGGGTCCGTCGGATTTAGGTTTTAATCTTTCATGATTGCTTCTTTCAGTTAAAGAGTAAAGCTTTCTCCAAAGAGAGGGTATTTACAATCTAACCTAGAATGTTGCCGTTTCAAAAAGAAGAAGATCTGGTGAACAATTTGTATGTTTTTATGTTTTATTTTGTTTGCTGATTTTTATTAAATTATTTTTTTCTTTTTTTAATATTTTTAATGTTTTATTTTATTTTTTAAAAAATATTACCTATTTTACTAAAATACCCTTTGTTAATAAGGTCACATGCCCCTCATGTGACACAAAACTTGATGAAGGTCAATCAATTT
Organism: Artocarpus hirsutus; assembly: GCA_946598075.1. Taxonomy (NCBI): domain Eukaryota; kingdom Viridiplantae; phylum Streptophyta; class Magnoliopsida; order Rosales; family Moraceae; genus Artocarpus; species Artocarpus hirsutus. The sequence goes on along the minus strand of CAMOHE010053004.1, from coordinate 21,734 downwards.
GGTCTTTTAACAACTAAAATAAAAAATTGGAGTCGATTTGGTGGGTGTTTGGAAAGATGGTGAGAATCAATGGTGAGAACCACTTTTACTGTAGTATATGAAAGTTTTATACTGTAACAATTTTTTTTATTGTTATTGTAGCATATAAGAGCTTTTTATTGTTAATAACTGAATTTGTGGTTCTTACCACTCTCAACCACCCTCTTAGTAAAAAAAAAAGTTGGAAATCAAAATCTCATTTTTATGAAAATATGGAGACCAATTAAGCAATTTATCTTTTATTTTTTAGAATAAACAAAAGATTACCTACTAATTTCTGTCCTTTTCCTTTGCTATCAATAGAAAATAGAGTTATTCGTCTTAACCGCTCTGTTCTCTATGTTGCCTTAAAAATTCAAGATCCATCAATAAAATACTAATTTATATTTGGTCTGATTTGTCAACAGCTGGTCTGATTCAGAATGGCGTGCCTGTATCACGAGAGAGATATTTTATTCGACCTTTTCCAGCCAAATGGGCGACAATATAATGGAAGCTGAAAGAACTAATTCAACCAGCTCTTTGAAAAAACAATGCTAGAACTAGAAGTTTATGTACTCATGTAAGAAGCCGCCACTATAAGTCACATGTGACACATGTCCAATACCACAAATGTTTAATCAGGGACATTTTTAATTGTTTTTTTTTTTTTTTTTTTTTGCGTGTCATTTACTCATATATAGAAGTTTATATACTCGGGAAAAAAAAAAGAATGAAAAGAAGTTTGTAATACTCATTTACGAAGCCGCCATTGATGTTGATTTTCAAATCTAATGAAATTTGGAGTTTTGAAACTTTCCTCTACAATTTTGTCCTACTGCTACAGAGAACCATGTGAAAGAGATGGTGAATTAAAAAAGAGGTTATCTCTACCAAAAGCAATAAATAAATTGACCAATGACTAGAATCCGATGACGTCTAACAAAAAAAGTAGAGCTTTTATATTTTTAATCATTTAGCTTGCGTGAGCCGATAGGTAAATTTTTATTACTACCTTTATGTTTACAATTAATTGTCATATAAAAAAAATGATGTAATTTGATGTTTTAGAGTTCTATTTCTATCAGCGTGTGTGTTTTTATATATGTGTGTGTATTTAGAGTTATATTTCTATCTGTGTGTATATATATCTATTTTAGAGTTGGATTACTACTTTTATTACTATTTTAGGGTACATTTGCTACAGCTTCTATTAATACTTTTAGTTAATAGAAAAAGATAATTAAAAACTATAGCTTTTTAGTAACTGTTTGAAACCATAGTTTTAAAAAAGCTTTTTATGGGTCAAAATAGTTTTTTTTTAAGTTATAAAAATGTTATATTTAATTTTTTAATATATTATTATTACTCTTGTACAAATTTCAAAGTTTATTTTAGAAGTTCTTTTTGAGAAGCCACAGTTTATAGTTATGACCAAAAGTACTTTTAAAAAACGGAAACACTTTTGATAAATCGTCTAAACATTTTTAGAAGCATCTTTTGACTCAAGAAGTCAAAAGCAGCTTTTTAGAAGCCTATCCAAACAGGCCCTTATTTCTATAGCCAAATGCTATGGATTAATTGTCTTTTAAGAAATAAGGGTTAATGAGACATGTGACATTTTTTTTATTTATAGAGTTAAAATATGTCTTCAATTTATGAATATTTTTTATATATCCCAATACATATATATAAAAACATTAATGACCCTAACAATAATATTGTTAGTTTTAATTTATTTTTTTAAATGATGATAATATAAGTATTTGAATTTCGAACGGATTATGATATTGTTAAATTTTGAAAAAAAAACCCTACAATTACGGTGGTTATTGCTTAAAGTTAAATTGGTATCTAAAATAACATTATTAAAATTTCTTCAGCTGAAAGATGGAATTTTTTTATCAATAAATTAGAATCACAATTTTATTGACAAATTAAAAATAATCTGCTGTCAAATTTCTCTCCCTTTGGAAGAATGATTCAAGTACAATTACCAAAAAAGAAGACCAAATCATCCATTAATGGTCTGAAATCCTCTATAGGTGTTCATGCTTCAGCAGGAATTCCTCCAGAAGCGGTAATCGATTTGCAACTGAGTGATTTTTTTATAATGATTTTTAGGGTTCTATGTTATTAAATTATTGAAATAGTATTAATTTTGGTTCTTTTGGTTTTATTTTAATAAATTATTGATATAAATGTGCGTCTTTGTGATTTGCTAGTATTTGATATTATTAAGTCCTTTATTCTTCGTGTATGGGTTTTTGATTATTTTTTGGATGAGTAGTATTATTGTTTATTATTAAGTTAATGATCGTTCATGTTATTTCTTTTTTTTTTTTTAATGTGTTAGTTTTTTGTTCTTTTTTAGATGGGTAGTATTATCCTTAATGTTTTAGATTTGTAATGTAGTTCATATTACATAAAATTGATGACTTGTCATCTTTTACCCTTTTTTTATAATTCAATGAAATCATTGACTTTAATGGTTTTATTAATGTAATTATATCTCATTAAATTAATGATATTGCAATTTCTGCTTCTTGTGTTGTAAGAAATTTATGCACATGCTTAAATGGTTTTATTGATGTAATTATGTCTCATTAAATTAATAATATTTTTTATTTGGTTTTTGTTCTTGTCATCCAAGTAATTTATTGACATTAATATGTGTATTTTTGTTACAGGAAAATAAGGAATTGTATGTATATTTTTCTTTAGCAATTTAACTATTCGAAAAATAAAGAATTTGTTATAAAAACATACATGAAAATATATATTTAGGGTATTTTAGGATTCTTAATATATGTAATTTTAGAAAAGAGATATATAAATGATATTTATATAATAAAGATAAATATTAATTCACTCCTTAAAAAAGATTAGATCGTGTAACTTTTACAAGAAATAAAGGAAGGAAAAGAAGTCAAGGCCTCATGAACAAATCGAGCGAAAAAAATAACGACAAATTTAGGGGGTATATTGCTTGTATTAAAAAAAAATTATTAGGTTGCTAGTCCCAAAACCATAAATATTGTCATATTTTAGTTTTCAAACTTTTAATTTTAGTAGGCTACTTTCTAAATTTTTAATTTTGATAGTTTTAGTCTTTGACATTAAAATTGATGAAAGATTCCTAAAATTGAATGTTTGGGACCAAAATTGCCAAAAAAGTGGACAAAGTTAAATGTTGAAATTAAAATTAAAGGATCAAAGTATCACATAACTCATAGTTCAAGGATTAACGGTACCAATAACACTAAAAAAAATCCAAAAAAGAGTAGGGCCTTTTGCATTGAGATCCCCTGTATTTGGCCATCATAGAAGACTAAGATCAATACTATAAGAAGGTCAACAATTAAGATTGTTAGGATATTTTAACCATTTTTCATTAGAAGTTAAAAGGTTTGGGTAATTTATGTAAAATGTTAATATGTAGTATTTTTAAAATTTGTGTTTATTCATGCAACATTTAAAAAAGTTTATGCTGCATTATTATTTATATCGTATATTAAGTTATACCATAAATAAACATTTGTAGCATATATAAAATCAAATATTAAGAAATTGTTAGGATTAAAGCCCTAATCCTTATTACTGAAAGTGATAATAATTGACAAAAAATAAAACACAAAGAAAACACACAGTATTTATAATGGTTTACACTTAATGTGAGAGTTACATCCACTTGTCGCCGCTGTAGATTTCCACTATTATGAAACCAGAGATTATAAAGAGAGTTATAAGATCACGCCCTTTTGAATTTTCTATCTCGCTATCTCTCTCTTAATCGCTCTCCCAAGAACGGCTGCCCAATATAAACAATATTGAGGCAACAAAAAATACATGGGTAAAAAACCTAAAATACTCTTATGTAAAATAAACTTGTATAAAAAATTTTCACCCTAGGGGCTCCGCCCCCTTCAACCCAAAAAAGGTTATTACCCCTTCCAACCCCCACATCGACCTTAGCGTAAAGGTCGATCTACATAGAAGCAATCTACGTCAGGATAATAATTTGGCTTCACATATATTAATAGAAATAACATTTAAGAAAATTCTGGAAAAATGTTGTTGTCAAAGTATCTTGGGTTAATAAGACAATTGGCCCAATTACGTTTATTGAATTAAAATATGACTCTAATTTGTAAAAATTCTACAAATGTCTCATAATGATATCATTAAAATTATTTATATGTAATTAATTATATAGTACAATATGTAATATCAGTAAAATAATTATTATATCATTAAAGATATTTTTAAAATATTTTAAATATTATGTTAGATTTTAATTTTATAAGAATAATTTGGACATGCATTATTATAATTTTTTCAAGTAGTAGTATCTTTTGTAATTTAAACACAAAGGAGCGCTGTTCTGCCAAATAGACGGTCCGTTAGGGAGAGAGTCTGCCACTTATGGGCTTTAGAATAGGCCCATTTAGAAACCATTTCAAGTAGAAAGCCCAATATCCGTCACGTTTATTCGCTTCCATTGGCGGGGGATATGGTAGATTGTTTTAGATAGGAGGGGAGGAACGAGGGTTTAAGGTTTAAGCGGCCAAAACTCAGAAGAAGGTTATGAAAGGACTGAGTGGACTCTGCTAAAGCCCTAAATCCCACCCCAAAACAATGGAGCTACAATCCGTTTGTCTCGGTTTTTCTGCTCCAAAAACCGGAATTCCCAATCCTCGCTTATCAATTGTAAGTGAATGAGTCTCTCAATAATTCCATTTCTTACTCGCTCTTGCCAATGAAAATTCAAATTACTAAGTTCTATTCTATGTGTTAATTTCTTAGGTTTTTGCAAGAGATGTACGGTTTAGCAACCAAAGATTCCGGTCCGGAACTGCTCCCAAATGTGAGTTTTCCCCGATCCCAGTTTTTTATTTTATTTTATTTTTTTAAAGCTTAAAGTAGTTTAGTTTCTTAAGTAATCCGTGGAACAGCAGACAAAGAAGTTTTAATTTTTTGTTTGTGAGAGGTGTTTTTCTGCTATGCTTATTCTAAAAACAGAAAATTTCCAGCAAATTTGGTGCCAGTTTTGAAGAGGTTGGAAAAGAACGCTCTACTGCCAAACTTGAAGAATGGAGTTATTGTATCTAGTTCTAATTCTAGTTCAGACTCAAAGTTGGGACATTTAGGACGGGGAAATTCTGGTGTGCCCGTTATTAAATTCGATGCGGCAGAGCCGCTTTGTGGCAAATCAGGCTCAGTTTCATTTTATGGGTTGACTGACCAGGGTGCAGAGGAAGGGAAATTGGTATCTGCACCTTTCAACGAAGACAAAGGCTCGTTTCTCTGGATTTTGGCACCCGTTGCGTTCATATTGTCCATAATTCTACCGCAATTCTTTTTCGGAAGTGCTATCCACGCTTTCTTGAAGGAGGATACTCTCGTAGGTATTTCTTTTAACCGTGTTGTTACCTGTTAGTTTGCTAGCATTTGGATATTTTTTGCTTCTCATATATGTATAAGTACTATGGTTAGCGATTTATACAACATCATTAACAACTTTGCCAAGTTTTCGGAATCAAAGTGAGAATTGATGTCGCTTAAAATTCTAAAACATGGACGAGTCCTTTTGCTAATACACAAGTGATTATTTCAAACGGATGTTTTGCTGCTTGGTTGGGCAAAATCCACAATATAACATGGTATGTACATGAGGATAATAACTGTTTATGTTGCTTTTGTTCATCGTTTATTATGTATGCTGTCCTGCTTCAGTATCTTATACGCCAGGATGTGTGTTGTAGAATTAAAACACTGACATCCAGTAATATTTTCAATGGCAGAAATAGTAAGTTCGTTGGTTTTTGAGGTTCTTTTTTACATTGGACTTGCAACGTTTTTGCTTGTAACTGACCATGTCCAAAGGCCATATCTACAATTCAGCACGAAGAGATGGGGTCTCATCACGGGCCTCAGGGGATACTTAACGTCGTCTTTTTTTGCAATGGGCTTCAAGGTCATTGCACCATTGTTTGCCATGTATGTGACTTGGCCCGTGATTGGTCTTCCAGCCTTGGTTGCAGTTGCTCCTTTTCTATTCAGCTGCGCTGCTCAACTTGCTTTTGAAACGTATGTTGACAAGCGTGGATCATCATGTTGGCCTTTGGTTCCAATAGTCTTCGAGGTGGGTTCATAATTCTTAGAGAAATGCTTAGAGATCTTTCAGTTTCAAACCTGGCATGGTTTTTATGGATTTGAATCTTTATGGCAGGTATATCGATTGTATCTGTTGACAAGAGCTGCCCATTTCATAGAAAGGCTGATGTTCTCGATGAAGGAGCTTCCTGTGACACCGAAAGTAATGGAAAGAAGTGGTGCGATGTTTGCCATGATAGTAACGTTTCAAGTACTCGGTGTGGTATGCCTTTGGTCGTTGATGACTTTTCTTTTGAGGCTCTTTCCATCTAGACCTGTGGTAGAGAAGTACTGATGTTCAGCGTCGAAACTGTAGAATCTATATTGGATTTCGGTTGTAATGCAAGAGCTGAATAATCTTCTATGCAGTAATGAGCATCGTCATAGGAGTCATAGATTCTACCTTTTGTTTAATCAACGGAATGCAATTAAGAAGCACCAGTAGCATACTGCTTGAATCGTTTTTCGCAAATATACAGAGCGATGAATTCCTCTCTCTCTATTTAGTTTGTCGTTTTAGCGTGCACCGTTCCCTTAACAGTCTTTTAAGTAGGAAAAAAAATACAGACTTTTATGCGAGACCTGTCGTTTATGATTCAAATTTTGTTGTCGTTTAACAGAGATCAACATGTCATTCTTTGAACTTCTATTTCTTGCCATTCGTTTTGCGAAATGACATTCAGTTTATTTATTGTTCGAAGCTTGTTGTCGTTTATAGTAAAAACGACGTGTATGTAGTTGACAAAAGCCGTTGTTTGGTCAACTGTAACGACATGTTGCTTATCCCTTTTAGAGGTTCTGTCTCCTTTAAGACACATATGGGCGCTGTTTCGCAAGTCCATTGGAGACAATGGTTTCAACCAACTGCAATGTAAAACTCTTAACAGTTAAAAAACATAAAATTATTATAGTGTAAAGTTTTCATATGGTATAGTTTTCAAATTAACATTTCGTTTCAACTGATTTAGCAAGACCCTAACAGTCTATTCTCCTAAGATGCTCTTAGGAGTAAAAAAAAAAAAAAAATGTCATTTGTTGTGTAAAAGCTTGTTATAATTTATGTAAAAAAAAATTATGTCGTTGCTTGTGGAAGTTTGGTGTCGTTTGTTTTGTGCGACGATATGTAATGCTTCGTAGTTGTCCTCTTTACTTGTAATACCACATTATGTTTTGTCCTCTTTACTTGTAACACCACACGATGTTTACTTTCATTTGTAAATGTTTGCCGTCCACATATAAAACATTTAATTGTTGTAGATACATAAATGACCAGCACCGTCACCGGCTTCTCTATTCTCATGTCACCGTCGTCTCTCTCCAAAATAGGGCTGGCAATCTATCTCTCAAATTCTCCCTTTGGCTCTCTCTTTTTAAATAAGGCTGGTAATTCATGTTTGCTTAAAATACAAATACAAAGGCTGACAATTCATGTTCGCTTAAAATACAAACATGAACACGACCCGTCTATAATTCGTGTTCGTTACTTAAAATACAAACACGAACACGATCGTGTCAAAAATGCAACAAAAACACGACCGTGTAAAAAATGCAACAATATTTAATTATTGAATATTTTAAACTGTTTTTTTTCAAACCAAGATTAGACAAAACTATAGGAGCTTCACCGGCAATGAGTTGGAGAGAAACAAACCTATAATGTTTATATAGAGAACAATAAAAGAAAGGCTCTCATGTTCTTTTGATATGTGATTCCTACTAATTAAAAGTTTAATCATAAAATCATAATAAATATATTAAAAGCTCGTTCCATAAAAAAAACATTCACTCAGCTGGCGGCATCTGCTGTGCATATCTCATCAGGTGCAAGGAAAAGCACGAAAGTGTCCGAAATTGCCGGCTTTATTTCCAAACACAATCTTCGCCCATTTCCAAATACCATTTTTTTTTTTTCTAAAGGTGTTCGCTTCGTTGCAAATTGCTATTAAGAAAAGTCAGAATTTCAATGGAGTGCGTGGTTCAGGGAATTATAGAGACACAGGTACGAATCAATGACCTTTCCCACCTTAACGATTTGATTTCTGATGATTCTATTCTGCTAGATTCGAGAAAAATTTTCAGTTTTTATATGAATTTAGTTGAAGGTTAAGCCCTTGAAAATGCTGATTTCTTATTCATGATATACTTCATTGGTCCCGTTTGCAGGGTTGCAACTCAGGAATTTTTCTTTTGTTTTTGCTAAAGATCACTTTTTTTTGTCCGCTTACGGTTACATAGAGTTAAGTTAGGTTATATTAATAAAAAATGCTTTGTTTTTAAAATAGGGAAGGGAGAGAGGAATTAATTACAGAAGCAGCTAGGTTTTCGAGAGGGGAAAACCTAGAGGAAAAAAAAAAAAACGGGGAAGACAAAGTATGAAATGTTATAAATTTTTTCCCAAAGTAGAAGCCTGATCAAACCTTCCCTGTGTTTTAACATCATTAAATCCTTCGCCTCTTTGGCAAAAAACAAAAGTTGGGTTTGGGCTGAAGTAGATTCCCCAATTATTGTGAATGCTTTTGATTTTACATGAGATTATGACGCATCTATGTTGGCAAGAGATGCTTAGAACTCCATACTTACCTACTTGATCATGCATATACCACCTTTTTTTTATTTTTATTTTTTTGAGAAGAAGCTCTGAATAAGATCTCTTTCCCTCTTTAACATATGATTTATCTTATGCAGCATGTTGAGGCCCTAGAGATTCTTCTTCAGGGTCTTTGTGGTGTTCATAGAGAACGTTTGAAAATCCATGAAATATGCCTTAAAAATGGCCCAAGCCTCGGTGAGTGATAAGCCCTTGGTTGGTGGTGTTTTTCTTTTCCTCCTCTTTGAACACTTTCACATAAAGTATTTTTGGTACTCTCCAAGTACCGAACTATTTATAATTGCTTCTGGGGATCTAAATGTAGGGTAGCTCCCTTTTAGAATTTCCAGCCATATGAATTTTTCATATATTTGGTGAGACCTGTCTGGTTTGATAAGCGATTATGTGGTTCATTTTTGTAGGATTAGTAGCTTCAGAGGTTCGACTTTTATGTGATCTTGAACAACCCGAACCATCATGGTAAATCTTGGTTTTCTTGTTCTTAGATTTATTCGTTTATTTAGAGAAGATATGCTCATGACAGAGTTAAATTCTTCAGGACCGTGAGGCATATAGGAGGTTCAATGAGGGGTGCAGGTGCTGAGCAAATCTCTGTTCTGGTTAGGACCACAGTGGAAAGCAAAGCAAGCAAGAACGTGCTTCGCATGTTTTACTCGCTGGGCTACAAATTGGATCATGAGCTTCTGAAAGTGGGATTTGCATTCCATTTCCAAAGAGGCGCTCAAATTACCGTCACTGTATCATCTGTTAATAAAATGCTAAAACTACATGCTACCGATGAGGCTGTGCCTGTGACTCCTGGAACACAACTCGTTGAAGTGACAGCCCCAGCAACCCCTGAAAATTATACTGAAGTTGTTGCTGCAGTATCATCTTTTTGTGAATATCTAGCCCCGTAAGAGTTCTTTTCATTTACTATTCTTATAGAAGGCTTTTTTTTTCTTTTTTTTTTTTTTTTCAGAAATCCCAAATGATCCTAACATGCTCATCTAATTGTCATTGCTGGGTACTTTTCAAAACCTGCCAGAGTAGTTCATTCTTGTCGTGCATTCTTAGTTGCTGTTATTTTGCATGCTATGAAGGCATGATTAGGGATCACACTGTCCGAACAAAATTTGAGTCTCTTTCGATAAGATAATATACGGTGAACAATTCATGATAGAGATTGCTTTAAGATCCTTTTTGCTAAACCTCACACAAACATAGTGAATCAGTATCCCTTAACCGTGCAAAAGGATCAGGAGAAGCAATGCGTAGATTAAAGAAGCTTGCTTTAAAATTGCGGTAGTTTGATTTTATTTAATTTGAAATCATATTAAGGCATATTGTATTGATTTCTCAGGCTTCTGCATTTGTCAAAACCGGGCATTTCGACTGGCGTTGTTCCTACTGCTGCTGCCGCCGCTGCATCTCTTATGTCTGACGGTGGGGGCACAACCTTGTAGCAGAGATTTGAAATTGCTTGGAGAAATGTATTTCGCTTTCTTTGTTTTCCCCCTCCCTAGTTAGTAAATCTGGTAGTATTGCATGGCGATCAAGAATTATTCTTCTAATATAAACTGCATGGATAATTTTATAGTTGTCGAAGTTGCCATGGCAAGAAAGACTCGTCCTTTGATCTAAGATGGTTGAACGAGAAAGTAATAAATTGTCAAAAAAAAAAAAATTTGTTGGCAAGACAAAACCCTATTTAAATATGTGGAATTGATAAACATTCAGTCACCTGTCAGATATCTGCAAGACTCTCAAAGTATCAATAACCAACCGAACCATATTCTCTCTTATGCCAGTGATTCCTTGACTATATTTACATAGATACAAGGTACACACTATACTGACGAGAACACGTCCTTGTACCAAGACCCATGCTATAGGCGATAAAAGACATTAAATATTATTGCTTAGAATAATCTATAAGCTCTATTATTTTTAGCCAACAAAAAGTCAGCCAACTAACCGTACGACATCTGCCTCTGACTCCTAGGCAGAAGAACCCTTCCTAGATTAATACAACTTAAGGGTCGTTGGAGAATGGTAACACATATGGCATCTCATGGTAAACGAATTGGCCAATGAGCACACCTCGCATGACCAAGGATGGGGCTCCACCTCCGACAGTCCATCCTCCAAGGCACTCACCAAATTCTTGAAGTAATTCCCAATCACCGAGGTGAGTTCAGCCAGCTTCCCACGATAGTCAATGAAACCTTGAACCGACCCTTCACCATTGATGTACTTCTCTAGCTCCTCCGCACAACCATGAAGTTTCTCCAAGCTAAACTCTGCCTGTCCTTGCAAATACTCAAAAAACCTCTTCTTCGCCCACTGATCCTCGGGAAAATAGTACCCATACGCGTATGTCCACTGCAAAACTCTTCTACACCTAATTATCTGTTGCCAGGCCTCTGTTATGAACCTCAAAAAGGGCTTTTGCTGGCCATAGATTAGACTCAGCTTGTCCAAATGCTCTGCCTGCAACATCCTCAAATCCTCCATGGCCTTCTGCCTCGACTTCAAATTCGCCGCCCAACGCTCGTAGTAATGAGCGTACTTGCATAACGATGCCTTCACGCTCTCTCTTCTCTCGATCTCGGCCTCGTCCGTTGCCTCCTCTTTCAAGTACTTGTTACAAGAATGGTAAGTCTTGGCCGAATACTCGCCGAGGCAATGCCAGCAGAACTCGTACCTGCACGGCACAGCACATTTCATGTGGTTGCATCCGTGGCTCTTCTCGATCGGCCGCTTGCACTTGGGACACGGCTTGGTGTTGACGAGTATCCAGTTCACATTCTCCGACTCGTCCAAATTCTTCAACGTCCACCTCGCCACCATCGCGCAGTCGACGGGACGGTGAGCTTCCTCGTTGCAATTCCAGCAGAAGCTATACGAACAGCGGCAATAAACATCGAAACCTTCGGAACGACCAACAACAGAATCCAAACAATCCACGGCGTAATCGCAGCCAGGAGCAGGACACCACTTGATCTTTCTCCTTCGGTAACTATCCTCCACATAAGACCTGAGGAGATACCGCGAGTACTTCTCCTTGTCGGAATGATCCACCGCCAGGGCTCCGATCATGTCCTCGCCGACAGCGGCGGCGCACGACGGAGCGGGACACGTCAGCAGCAAGCAGCCAGGTCCATCGTCGCTAATCGATTTAGCAATGTAGCGTCCCCAGCACGCTCTGCAAAACGGATGTCCACAAGAAGCCGAGACCGTATCGTGAAACGCTTCGAAGCAAATTCCGCAAGTGATCGGGCGTTGATGATGATGAAAGGAGGGAAATTGAGCAATCGGAACCGGAAAAAGGCCGACTCTGGATCGGACTCTGTCCTGGTCGTCGAACCACATGTCGAAAAGCTTGCTGAGGTTCCAATTGAAGTGGCGGAGGAGGACGATCGCGGCGGCTCTCGGCTCGGAAATCGCCATGGAAACACTGAAAATATCGTCTTCTTGTCGTTGCCGTATCTCTGCCTCGTTGAGGATCGCGTAGTGCGGTGGCTTTGGCTCGTTCGTTTCGAACAAGACCTTGTCGTCTGAGCATTCTTCCATGATCGAAACTTAGGTTTTTGGATGCGTTCGAAAGAGGCAGAGGATTTTTGGAAAATTTTAGGAAGACTGAGGAATGGATGAAGACGAGGAGGAGAGGAAAGCTTTCAAGTCAATGTGAGAGATGTATGGGAGTGAGAAATGTGAGGAGAAATTACTGTAACTAATTCCGTTTAGAAATCATCGTCCCGTCGATGGAGAGGTCAATGAACGGTGGTGATGTGAATTGAACATCTCGTTTATTTGATTTGACGACAACGGGGCGGAGACTAGACCACCTTGCGTGGAAAAATGGTGAAAATGGTGACGTGTCACGCACTGTGAGATTATAACGATAAATAATTTAGGGTTCAACCATTAATAAAAAAACAACAAATGTTCTTGGGACAATAACAAATTATTTTCTTATGTATCCTCGCTTATTCCTTGTGTTTAACGACAGTGATAACATCCACTCTGACGCAAGATTACAGCCTAAACATTCCAAAAAAATTTTAAAGGACACAAACACTAATATTCAAACAAAATCGTCATAAAGAAAACTACCTTGTTATTTGTTTTTACATGGTTGTTTTGACCAATTCAAAGGAGATGTTTTTGACACACTTCCTAAAATACAGAGAATAAATGCAGCCCTTTTGAATATATAGAGTGAAACCAAGAATGAAAATATCAGTATCAGTAAAAATATTGATATTTTAATTTTATAAAAATTTCAACAAAAATTATAAAAATTATAGAAATTCTATATTTAATATATCTCTAATACTTTAAGATACAATAAACATTAAAAAGAAATATAAATAAATCACATACATATTAAATTTGTCAATACCGAAAGAAAGTTCCATGAGACTCAAACATGGTTAAGATTTTATCTTGATTCAAACAATATAGGCACCATGACGTGTTATTTGACTAAGTATTGAATATAGTTATGAACATGTCACATATAGGTTTGTTAATTACTTTCTACTATATTTTCATGAATGAGAAACTATGAATTCTTTCAATTGTTTACTTGAAAATGGTGGTGATATGCTCAGATAGGATAATTGAAAATTCCATAACCATCATGGTTTTTGAAGTTTTGATTTTATAGATAATAAGGATGAAGAGCCTCATTGAAAGAGTTACTATAATTAGATCGCAACTTCATATATTGCAAACTCATGGAAATGTTATCTTCATCCGATGTTAGCATCGTTGATGTTCCTCCTCTCTCATTGTAAACTCATGGGACAAATATTCATTAATTAAAAGTATAGAATACCGATAAATTATTTAAAGGAGAAAAAATTCATTAAGTTTTCATTTTTGACATTACCAAAATTTTGTCAAAATTTCTCTAATATGTACCAAAATTTAATACAAAATATAACTAAAATTTACCGATACTTTTGATATTTTTCGATGTTTACCGAAATCGATAATAGAGTGAAAAGATTTCTCAGAATTTTGAAATATTTGAAATTTTCATTAAAATTTCTAATTAAAAAAATAATGAAAAAGCATTTGTCATTATCCCAACAATTTATGAGAAAAGGAAAAAGAAAAGAAACAAACAAAAAGAGTAATCATATTCTCGTCCGTACATTTATAAAAAATGCATCACGATATTGGATGTACTTGTAAATTACCATCAGTCAGCATGACAAAACAAATTTCTTTTGCCTTGCTTGTAGCACTTGGGAAATTCCATCACCTGCAGTCTGGACTTAAATTGTTCAAGTTTAATCTGTCGGGGATGAGGATAGGCAAATTTTAAATGGAAGGATGTTTTTTTTGCCCCTCCCTCTCTCTAATAACTGATGAGAATATGAAAGTCTTTAAGGTCTTTTTTTTTCTTTTTTTTTAAATGAGGTGAAAGACTAAAATTAAAGACGTACAGGTATCCTTTATCTTGGACTTGGACCGTGCATGTACCGACCAAGCATTAGTTTGAAACTTTTGCTTATATGAATCAGTAAGCGTGCTTTTGAACTTCACTTTCATAAAGCTTAATCTGAAGTTGCTTCCACGTGTGATGTAGCATTTAGCGCTGACGAGGTTATCCTTCGACTTTGTCCAATTCGCACTACTAATCGGCATAATTCACAAAGATGCCATTCCCTAGATGCGCCCTGCCGCAATTAATAGCAACAAACATCGAAGTACGCTTCCGCACAGCTTATTTAGAACTGTGAGACAGCAATTTAAGAGTTGCCGAGGGACTTTGACGTGAGAGAAGGTGACGGAAACCTCTGCAGTTGGAGGGGTAGTCAGGGATGATTCGGGGCAGGGGACCTGCTTCCCGTTCATTGCCGAATGTTATGCCCCCGGGAGGGTCTTTTGTTTGCTAATCACTATTGTTGGAATGTCAGTGTTGCTGAGACTGATGCAAGCATACTTGTAAATGCTGTCAAATCCAGAGATTTCTTAAGCATTCATGGCTCAATCATCCGAGACATTTGCACGCTCCTTTCTAGTTCAAATTGTGCTTGTAATTTTAGCGACCGAGATACTAACGCAGTGGCTCATTCTTTCGCTCGTTTTGGCTTTTTATCAAAATTGTCTTATGTTTGGTCTGATGTACCGCCCAGACGGGCTTCCAATTCTGTCCTTTTAGACTTCCTTTCATTAAAGTATTGAAAGCAGTTTTCCCTTAAAAAAAAATAATATATATACACATTTTTGCACGACGGGGATACACCCCGTTAGGCACGATGGATGGACCCCACAACTGCCTTGATCAATAAGAAATTCTGCTCTTTCAATTCCTTCTTTCAGTCTAATTAATTAATTTGACTTGAACACAAGGAAAGGGCTTCTTGGAAGAATGCATTCTCCTAAACAAGTTTGTCTTCATTGAACCTGGCAAAGGCACATCAACAGAAGTCCGTCTGGGGAGAAGCCTAAGCAAGATCCATATTGAGCTTCCCCAGGGGCTGAGAGAGTTGTCTCTAGGTTTCAAGTACGGATACCCTTTTGTTAAAGGTCATTCGAGCTTTTTATGAGTATGGCATCAATTACATCAGTGCACCAGGTTGAGCCCACTCATCGTTTCTGACGGGGATGTATCCCTCTTGGAATGTATAGGAATGCTCGCTTATTTGGGAGCGGTTTTAAACAACCATCTCAGGAGAGTAGAGGCTGGCCCCACATGCGCGGGACCCAATTCTCTGTTTTGCAACGCAACTCAGGCTCAGGTTTGTCGGCATTTCCCATTGAGAAAGTTTTGTACATGTGATTTCTTGCAAGGCATCAAACATGCTGCACAAGGCGAAAACTTTGACAAAAGCTTTGGTCATTTTACGTACATAACAAGTCTCACTGAGTTGGGGAGGAGTATTATAATCTAACTCTCGGTTCAACTTCAACCATTTCTCAATCTCTTGATCATAAAAATCATCCATGGTTCTTTCACTATATGCTACTTTCAATAGGCAATGGCAAGACACAACATAAGTAAAACATTAAAACAGTATATACATTGTGCCAGTGACACATCATAAAAGCGTTACCATCTAATTGACTAGCCCCAAAATTTTGTCTAAATGAATCAAAGTAACGAAAAATAAATAGTTCAAACGAATGATTACATAAATCAAAAACACATCCGTACCTCAAAAAAAAAAAAAAAAAAAAAAAAAAAAAAATCGACAATATATAGTAAGCAAATTCCCTCTTTACATGGAAGCCAAAAGTGCTCTCATCTCCTCTACGGATAGAATGCTCTCTGTGGGGTAAATCTTGGCAACCAGTTGAGCAAAGCTTTCATACTTGTCCAGAAACTCCTTCTGTTAAAAGTTAAAATAGCATTAACAAATAATCTCTGATTAAATACTCTCTAAAACTCCATGTGATAAATAGGTTTTTCTTTTTCTCTGATAAAACACAATTTTTTTCTTTTTATTTATCTATTTGCTTATGATTTGTGATTCAATCAAGCAAGAATCAGCAAAGATGAAGTTAAAACACCTCTTTATAATGACTGCCTAGTACTGCTTTTGTTGCATGGCAAAATCAATACGGGCATTTCATAGTTCAATACTTCTATTCTTAACAAAATGTATGGGCTAGCAATTGGCATGAACACCCAGATGAAGAAGGCGATAAAGCTATTAACCACAATAATATATTCTCCACGTGAAAGGAAAATTTCAGGGTTTTCCTTCTTAGCAGCAAAATTACATCTCCCTTCCTATAGGCCAGACAGTACAGCGATGTCGTGATTCAAAAGCATGGAGAACAACATACCTTGCATTTATCCCATAAAGAAGGCAATAGTTCCTCCAACGTCAAGTACTTCTGCAACTTCTTATACATCATAGTGATATTCTTATCAACCTATACAGGAGCAACCAACATACTACAATAAGATGATTGAGATAGAAATTTCGGATACTTGAGGAAATTTCAACAAACCTACCCCAGTTAAACTGGCTTTCAACATCTTCCGAAGATCCATTTTTGACAATCCAATCTGGAAAGGGATCTGAAACAGGGGAAGGAAGGTATTGCTAAGCACCAAGATCTGGAGAAGAACAAACTGATATTCTATTGAAGAAATAGAACAGAAAATGAAGGAAATACAGACAGTTTCAGAGCTTTCGAGAGGCTCCAATCTCTCCCTTGAGACTAAACCTCACTCGTGTACCAATTGCCTATTTTCTCCATTGATTTCCCCCCCCTATTTATCAACCTCTACTGCTAACTACTTTACTAACAGCTTTACTGACAACCTGAAGTAACCAGCCGCTCTCCTTTGGCCAACTAACTCTAACAAAAATAACAATTGCTAACAATAACCAGCTGTCCAGCTCAATACATAAAAACTAGTGATCAATCAGGTATTTTAATGCAGGAAATTTTGCAAGTTGGTCATTGACAAAAAGCTATATCAACAAACAACACTGACAACAATGCAAATGTCCTGTCGGACTCTTACATGGATGTCATTAAACAGCAACTATATGTACCAACAGTTTATTGCCAAACATCTAATATCTCCAACAAGCTATCTCGTGGAACTCAGCCAAAAAAAAAAAAAAACAGTAAAGCTATCTGGTTCAACATACACTCAAATCTTACAAGATATAACCAACCTCTTCTGGTGTGATTGTGTACATTAAATCCTCTATTTTTTGAGCAAACTGGAAAAGCCGCTCAAATTGCTGCAAATAGACAATTTGAACAGAAATGAGAATGTTAATTTACAAACTATAATGTTAAAATTGCATTACAAATGGAAAATTTTATTAAATTAATAACCTAATAATGATCGCAACATCACTTGCAAAGGGATAAGGATTGATGGAATGTTTGGCGTCAGACCTCGTGATTGCTGGTAAACCATCATGACACAAGGGAACGGGAAGCATAATTCAGATTTTTTTTTTTTTTTTTTTTCTTTTTAAAACAGAAAACAGAGGATTCTTCCATTTTTGGAAGGGTTTGGTCTAAACTTAAACTTTTTGTTTTCATGTTCTATTTCTTGCTGTAGAGTTAGTTCTCAGATACACTTGTACTAGGCTACTAGCGTTTCATTCTTTGAATAAGCAAAAAGTGAGTATTCACTCCATCCCACAAGAGGAAACATAGAACATAAGAAAAAGGGGGAAGAACAAAACTCAACATAAAAAAGGGATAAATTAAAATTAAATAAATAAAGAGGGTAATTGAAATAGTGAAACTCACACTATAAATAATTGTGCTGATATATCGCGTGCAAGCTTGTTCATAAGCTTCGCTTGCCTGATGATAGAACTTGGCTAGGGTAGGCACAACATTGGCTAGGTCATACAAACTGCATGCAACTGCTTTTACTCAGCAAGGGACCCCAAATGATAATAATAAATTCCACGGAAGTAAAAGATTTAGAAAAAAGAAAGAAAGAAAGAAATTCACCTATTCTGAAATGCTGCATAGTTCTCTAAAAGAATAATATCAGCATACTTTGGATCTGTTTGTGATATTTTCTCCAAAGTCACAAACATTATGCTAACCTGTCAAAGAATAGTGCACGATAACAAAATTTCACTTCAAGTGGAACGCAAAAAATTGATAGTCAATACTGTCGATAGATTGACCAGAACAGTTCAATCCAGTTTTAGGCTTATTACTTTCATGTAGGCACCTGTTGAAGAACCCACATGCGACCAACATTAAAATTCATGGGATTCCATAAGCACACATTAGATTACGCATTGAACATTTTGAACGTGGACATAGGCTCTAATCAGTCACTCCGCTGAGCAGCTTAGGTGAAAGAACAGATATCAGAAGAACTATTGAAGAATATGAAAAAAGAAAAATGAAATAAACCTAATATTGCAGAGTATGGAAGATGAAAATGAACCTCTTCTTATTTTTTTGAAAAGTTATACTTTACAGAATGTTAGATGATGATATATATTTTACACGGCTAGGCTAAGAAAGGGAAAATCTATGCTAATTAATCCCATAATTCCAGGGTTATCAATAAAAGGATTCTAACCACTAATTTAGTTGATTCTAAGCACTAATTAGTCCTAGCAATCAAGAATACTAATTACAAAAAATTCTAATTATTCTTATTACAATTATAGCTGTATTTTCCCACACTCCCCCTCAAGCTGGAGAATAGGTGTCTTCCATTCCCAGCTTGGAATGATTTCATTAAATACCACACTATTGAGTCCCTTAGTCAATACATCTGCCAGTTGATTTCCAGAAGATATGTAGGGTGTGCAAATTAGACCACTTTCCAATTTTTCCTTGATAAAGTGTCTATCTCAATGTGTTTTGTTCTATCATGTTGAACAGGATTGTGGGCTATGTTAATTGCTGATTTGTTGTCACAATAGAGCTTCATAGGTCCTTCCCACTTGATCTTCAAGTCATCCAAAATGATCTTCAGCTATAGTAGTTCACATATGCCTTGTGCCATTGCTCTGAATTCTAATTCAGCACTGGATTTTGCCACCACATTTTGTTTTTTACTCTTCCATGTTACCAAATTACCACCAAGAAAGTACAGTAGCCGGAGGTAGACCTTCTATCAGTAGGTGATCCTGCATAATCCGCATCTGTATAAGCTTCTAGAGTAAGTCCATCATTTCTTTTGAATAAAATTCCTTTGCCTGGGCTGCCCTTTAAGTAGCGAAGAACTCTAAATGCTGCTTGTAGATGTGCTTCCCTTGAATCATGCATAAACTGACTGATAACACTCACTGAGTAAGCAATGTCAGGACGAGTATGAGCCAAATAGATGAGTTTTCCCACCAAACGCTGATACATCTCCTTGTCCACAACTGGATCTCCTTTAGCTTCTCCAAGTTTGTGATTTGGCTCTATCGGATTAGAGACTAGTTTACAAGCAAGCATTCTTGTTTCTTTCAATAAATCTGTTACATACTTCTGCTGTGAAATGAAAATCCCTTGCCTTGAGTATGCCACTTCGATACCAAGAAAGTATTTTAGTCTCCCAAGCTCCTTTATTTCAAATTCTCGAATTAGGCACTGTTTCAAGATTTCCTTCTCCTTTTCATCATTCCCTGTAACAATTATGTTATCAACATACACCAGTAATGCTGTTACTCCCCCTGAATTAGAGTATTTGATGAATAGTGTGTGGTCTCTTTGACTTTGTCTGTAACCCGTGTCCTTCATCACCTTAGCAAATCTCCCAAACCAGACTCTAGGAGATTGCTTTAGTCCATATAAGGCCTTTTTCAGTCTACAGACCTTATTAACAGTCCCTTTTTCTTTGAATCCTGGTGGAATCTCCATATAAATTTCCTCTTCCAAGTTTCCATGCAAGAATGCGTTCTTCACATCATATTGTTGAAGTTGCCAATTAAAAAGAGCTGCTAATGACAGCAATATTCGTACTGTATTCATTTTTGCAACTGGTGCAAATGTCTCCTGATAATCAACTCCATACGTCTGAGTATAGCCTTTGGCCACCAATCTTGCCTTGTATCTTTCAAGCGAACCATCAGCTTTATATTTTAAAGTGAACACCCACTTGCAGCCAACCACATTCTTCCCTTTTGGTTGATCAACAATCTCCCATGTTTTATTTTTCTCCAATGCATACATTTCTTCTCTCATAGCATCCCTCCATTCACTTTTAGATAATGCCTCAGATAGGGTTTTTGGAATTGACACAGTATTGAGACTCACAAGAAAATTTCTATGTGATGGTGAAAAACGCCTAAGAGACACATAGTGGGATAATGGACACAAGGGTCGATTTCTGCACTCTCTAGTACCTTTCCTTACAGCAATAGGCAAATCAAAATCATTTGTATATGTTTCAGTGGGAGATGTATGTGAAGGAGAAGTTGGACTCACCATGTCTTCATAAGCAGGACATGGATTGGATTCTTGGACTTGCGTTGGATCTGAAACAGTCTCTCTCCTTGAGTACACCTGTGGAAATCTAAAAGAGTCATAGATGGGTACAGATTTTGGATTTTGTTCTTGAACAGGCATGGGGTAGTCAGACTCTTGGACAGGCACGGGTTGAACAGACTCCTGGGTAGGCAATAGTATAGACTCTGGGACAAATTGTCGGAAGATACTAGGATTACATAATCTTTTAGTTAGCTTCTGAATTAGTTAGGATATTCCATTATATTTATTTTCCCAATTTTTAGCAAAATCTTGTTAGCTAGTAGTTAGGATTTTTCTGGTTTAAAGAAGCAGCAAATCTGACTTCTATATATAGGGCTTATGTAACTCGTTATGAAATAATAAGAAAGAGAGAATAATTTTCCTCTAAAATTAACATGGTATCGGAGCCAACTCTGATATTCTAAACCGAGAAGAAAAAAAAAAAAAAAAGAAGCTGATGGCCACCGAAGGAGGAACAACAGCAGCGGAGGTCATCCCGAGCCCTTCCAGTCAGCCGGGAACCGTCGATACATCGTCCTTTGTGATCACAGGCCATAGACTGAATGGCCAAAACTATCTTGCCTGGTCCCAATCCGTTTTAATCTTCATCTCAGGAAAAGGGAAGGATGAGTATCTTACTGGTGAAGCAGTCAGACCAGAGAAAGAAGATCCAACCTTCCGAACATGGAAAACTGAGAACAACATGGTGAAATCCTGGCTTCTCAATTCCATGAATAATGAAATAGGAGAAAATTTTCTCCTCTACGAAACAGCAGCTGAAATCTGGGAAGCAGCCAAGGAAGCTTACTCACACGTTGAAAACAAGTCAGAATTGTTTGAAATAGAGTGCATCCTCCATGATCAACGCCAAGGAGATTTAAATGTCACTCAATATTTCAACATTCTCAACCGACACTGGCAGCAGTTGGACATGTTTCGAGAGCGCAAGTGGAAATGTTCCGAAGATGATCTCTACTACAAGCAGATCGTTGAAGAAGCACGTCTATTCAAATTTCTGATTGGATTAAACAAGAACTTG
>CAMOHE010053003.1:0-17340 GCA_946598075.1 Artocarpus hirsutus | reverse complement strand
AGGAGTAGTGATATCCTCTTATATTCATTATCCTGTAATTGAAAAACTGGTGCGCTCAACCATTTGGATACATAGGTGTAACCGAATGGTATACTGTCTTTAGATAGTAAGTTTTTCAATAGTGAGATAATGGAATGTAAGATAAAAATAATCGAGAAGGTAAGACAGAACTTGTCCTTAAGCCGATTATGGATAATCCTATGGGGAAACGATACAATATGATATGTCATGGAGACTTAGCTCTACGGGCTTCGTAATTCTATAGAGTTCGAGAGTGCAACTCCAAGCTTTTAGTGGAGTAGCGTTCGAGTTGATAATTATGAAATGTATATCTGGGATATTGGGTTTCATAATTATTGGGAGCTTGAACTATATAGGTCCATTTGGTCCCCTTTGATAGCTCACAAAATCTGTAACGATATGGCGTGCTTTTACAATAATTGGTAACTTGTGTCGATTTATTAGATTGGTTAAAAATTTGGAAGAATCAAATAATTCATGTCTGTTTGTCGGTTGAATTAATTTTGTGAACAAAATTAATTCAAGATAAACTTGTTGAATTATTGGGGTCAGATAATTCTTGTCTGTTTATCAGTTGATTTAATTTTGGATAAATTAAATCAAGATAAACTTGTAGAATTATTAGGAATCTATTATTTTCTTAGAGATTATCTAAATAAAGTTGTTTTAATTAGATAACTTCTCTATTAGGTTATTTGAATTAAAACTAAGGCTTTATCCTATAAAATCTCGGGTGGAAAATAAAATATTCGCGTGATTTTTATTTCGGCAGTTCGGCATGCCGATCCTAAAATTTGGCCTGCCGATCAGGGAAGTTCGGCCTACCTATGAAAAAGTTCGGCCTCCCTATGCGCGAATTAAAAATCGCGTGTTTTCACGTATTTTTACACGTATCTTATCCGAAATTGACCCGAATTTGATTCTGTTTCAAATTTTTGAGACCTTATCTGATAAGAGATGACCCTAGACCCAACCTCTATAAATAGGGAGTGAGTCTAATGAGTTATTTAGATCAATTGAGCGATTAAGAGTGATACTCTATTGGTAAGAATCTAAAACTCCCTGAGAGCTCTTGTTCACAAATCACGAACACTAGCTTTGGGTTCTCTCAATTGATTAGAAGGAGAGTCACCTTGAGGAAGAGCTGTACGTGTGAGCCCACACTCACTCCGATCGTGGATAGAGAATAGCAAAGAAGACCAGTTGGTTGAGGCTCTTTTGGAATGTTACTTCTCTACAGAAATCTTGAGAGCTTTTCGACGAATACAAGGTTAGTAAGATCAGGTTAATTTATACATATAGCATGTCAAACTTGTGTTTTAGAAAATACTCTGATTTAAAAATTTTTAAAATTTCGCTGCGTATTATTTTTCCAACACTTATGTGGAAGAATGGATGAATCCTCAACTTGGGTGGAAGGTGTAGTTTATATGAGACCTTACCTATACGCTTGATCACCTCGAAAGGTCCTTTATACTTGCGTATTAGTCCCTTATGGACCTTTCTGAATGTCTTGAATTGTTGGGGCAATAGTTTTACTAAGACAACGTCTCCTTCCTTAAACTCTATGTGCCTCTTTTTCTTGTCCGCCTATTTCTTCATGCGCTTTGTCGCCTTATGCAATGCTACCCGAGCCAATTATGCCTGCTCATGCCACGACTTGGCAAACTTGAATGTAGCAGGGCTCTTCCCTTCATAGTGAGTGGCAAGGGAAAGAAGAGTTGTTGGCTATTGCCTTCTCAATTTCGCTAATTCTGGTGGTGTCATGCGGTACATACCCATGGCTGGTGGCTTGGTCCCTGGTTCCAGCTTGATCTGATGGTCTACCTCCCTCCTTGGTGGTAGCTTCTTTGATAGTTTAGTTGGTGCAACATCCTTAAACTCCTCGAGGACGGTTGCTACCTCCTCTGGTTCAACTTCTGACTGCCCTTGATCTTCATCGTCATACTCCCTAAGGATAGCCAAATAGCTTTCCTCATCCCTCTGGATGCCCTTCTTAAACTGATCGCTAAGAGCACCTTTATGTCTTGCTTGTTGGTCCTGGTTGTTGGCACCACACAAGCCTTGTTGCCATCCATGATGCACATGCTGTTGGCGAACGATACTAGGAGTGCCTTAACTTGATCCAAGAATTTCAATCCCAAAACAACTCTAAAGTCATCCATTGGCACAACTGAGAAGTCCATATGTCCGAACCAGGCTCCCACGCTGGTCTTAACTCCTCAGGCTATGCCATGATGGGTCGAGCAGCTGAATTGACTGCGTTGATGGAGCCCCCTCCACCAGTCACTTTAAGACCTAGTCTTTGGGCTTCTTCAATTGAAATAAAGTTATGGGATGCACTTGTATCGAGCATGGTTGCCATTGGTTTTCCTCCAATGGACATGTCCACAAAGAGTAGCCCCTTGGCTTGGGTTTTAGGAGCAAATTGGATCACATTGAGTAGCTACATAGACCCCATGTGTGCACCAGTGTTGCCGCCATTGGCTTTCGTCCCATCTTGATGACTTGCCAAGAGCGAATTTAAGGCTCTTTTTTGTGGGCAGTCCCTAGCCTAGTACGGACCATCACAAAGGAAGCATTTGTTGTTAGAATTACTCAAACTCTTGCTATCCTTTTGCTTGCCCTTGTCCTTGCCCCTTGAGGTGATATCTTGGTGATGCTTGTCTTTGCGTTGGCCCTTGTCGCCCCCACTTTTGGCTTGTCCACTCTTCTTATCCTTCGGCTTGTTGGTGGACTCCTTTTGGCTTGCATAGTCAAGCAAGCTTTCTGCCATAGCTATGGCGATGGCAAGGTCTTGTACCCACGTTGCCTTAGCTCGGTCTTGGCCCATGATTGGAGTCCATCCATAAAATTGAAGAGGGCATTTTTGTCGAACAAATCAAGGATCTCAAGCACTAAGTTAGTAAACTCTTTAATGTAATCACGAATAGACCTTGATTGTTTAAACCATCACAAACGAGCTCTAGCCTCATCCTCGGCATTCTTAGGATAAAATTGCCTTTTAAGCTCCTTCTTAAAGTCATCAAAGGTAGTCATGGTGCACATACCTTTTTCGATGTCTCCTCGCCTTCTCCTCCACCAAAGCATAGCTGTGTCAGTGAGATAAAGAGTTGTGGATTGGATCTTGGCGTTCTCTTCCATGACGCCCATGGCTCCAAAGTATTGGTCTAGGCCCCATAAGAAGTTATCTACTTCTCGTGCATTGCGTGATCCCCAAAAACTCTTAGGCTTTGGCACTTCAATGTGCCTAGCCTCAATGATGCTACTGTTGGACCCTGTAGCCAATACGTGCTTGCAAAGGGCTAAGTCCCCGTGTATATCCTTAATGCGTGCAAGTGTGCTATTCAACTCCATCTTGTGGGCTCGACGCATTTTGGTGAAATCTCCCGTGAACTCAACATGGACCTTCTCAATTTCAACCCGCAAGGACTCCTCTAGTTGGAGCAACATGCCCCAAATCACAATGTGGATAGCAGCATCCTCTGCTTCTAGGTCATCCACCCATAGGCTTAGATCATCCAGCTGGGCCTCCATGCCACTCACGGCCTCCTCTACCCGAGATAGGCGTGAGTCGAAACTAGAGATCATGTCCTTAGACCGACCTACTTAGTCACGACGTTGGGGTTGACTATCTCTTCGCGGCCTCTCTCCTGCGTCACCTCTACATCAGATGGGTTGGATCCCGTGGTCCTTTGAGTAGCACCTTGCTTA
Source organism: Artocarpus hirsutus (assembly GCA_946598075.1). Taxonomy (NCBI): domain Eukaryota; kingdom Viridiplantae; phylum Streptophyta; class Magnoliopsida; order Rosales; family Moraceae; genus Artocarpus; species Artocarpus hirsutus. The sequence continues at coordinate 13,605 of CAMOHE010053003.1, read as the reverse complement.
GCCATCGTCTTAGCCTCGCTCTGATACCAACTGTCACGAGCTTACTTTCTCCAAGGGAACACAAGAGAGAAGAAGGAGAACTCTGAAAGGAATGTTGCATTAAGCTAAGAGAACTTAACAAGGCTTTGATTCTTAGATCTCTTGGATTCCTTGGATCGTTTATAGATAAAGGGGTTGGTCCTATTTATAGGCATCCTCCTAACGAATGAACGGTCTAGATTGCATCGATCTGACGGCTACTATTTTCTATCTAGAATGTTCTAGCAAAGTATGGAAGATATTTACAAGTGTGGAGTTTTTTAGAGAACTCTACACTACTCTACATTATCCCTAAGTACTACTCTACATTATCCCTGAGTACTCCTAAAGTTCTAGAGAGTTCTAAAATAATCTTGAGTCTTCCAAGACCTCCTAGGTTCTTCAGGATGTTTCTAGACTAGGATTGAACCTCCTGGAAAGCAGTAGAATAGTGTAGATCACTCTGGACTTTTCTAAAATCTTCCTTGGGCCATCCTACTCTCAAAAATGCCCAAGAAAAGTGAGCAACCTCCTTGTCGATTGGAGGGGCGTGACATTATGCTCGGGTTCTACCTCGAAAATCCTTATCAAGGAGAGCCTCCAGAGCCTCTACCTTGCTTTTGAGGAAATTTACAGGACTCAAACAGCATGGACAGTCACAGTAATCCTAGCTTACAGGACATTTGAAGGAAGATCTTATTGCATAAGTAACAAGTACATCGAGTACATTGCTGATGATCTGGAGAATTATCGTTTGGATCGTTATGAAATCATGCAGGTAATTGCAGCATTTAGAACTACTCTGGTTTTAGTCCAACATATATCTAAGGCTCTTCTCTCTCTAGTGATAAAGAAGTCCAAACCCTACTGTTCTACTTATAGTTGAAACTATTTCTGTATTGATATGTGAAACTGATGCAACGCTGCTGATGCACACTGCAATGCAAAAACACGACAGTTTAAAATACCAAGCCAAGTTCATGCTAAAATCCTGTTTCACTCCTAGAGCCGTCTTTGCTACAATTTATAGTTTCTATCATCTCTTTTATCCAGAAAAGAGTAAAATATAAAAATAGTTTTTACACTTCGTAAAGATTATAAGTACTTAATATCACAACCAAGCAATTTGGCACGTGCATAATTCATCTTACACACGAGAGAGAGAGAGAGAGAGGTGTTCGAGAAAATCAGCACATAAAGTTCAGCCCAGTCTTAAGGAAGTCTAACCGTGGACAGAGCCTGGTTAGTTTTGGCAACAATAGAAGTAAAAAGGTCCACTCGCATACATTTTATTCCAAGTGCGATGACTTTCATGGAAAGTTCTGGGAAAAATTTTGCCTACAATATTTGTCATGTTTTACAAGTCAAAAAGCATCTGGAATCTCCACCAACATCATCCACGCCAAAATTGAAGCTGAATTCTCTCAAAGAATCAAGTTCAGAAAGAAAAAGGAAGACCGTTGTTGAAAAAAGATGAGAAATGAAGACCCACAGCACAAAAGTTACACCATGTAGGAGTCTAAGATTATTGGTCAACACATAACACTGGTTCAACTCTTCAAGTATCTTGCAGGGAATCATTCTTGACCTGAGATCCCGGGTTATCTGCAATCTGCACCAACTGCTTCAACGATGGACTTGAAGCCATCTCTTTCTAAGCATTCAGCCAACTCAGCCTAGAAAAAAATGGAAGAGGAAAGAAAAAATATAAACACCTCACAACATAATAAGCTATGCCTTACCCACAAATACATATTGAGGAATAGCAGGATCCGAAATAGTAGCTATTACGTACATTTCCATGGTGTCTATTATTTATTTATTTTTTGAAATGTAAATTAAATTTCCAATGTTAAATACTATATCAAGTGTCTCTTCATCCGGTTAAAAAATCTTACACAAGCACGGAATAAAAGCATGCAGATCTACTACAATGTCTTCATAACTTGAGATTTCAATCGAGGACGTTCGATTTACAAGATCCTTGCCTCAAGTATCAATTGGGCAGAGGCAAAGAGCAATAGCTAAACCTATTTTCAACTGTGTTTTACGAGAAAGTTCATCCTAACGTCCTATCAACTTGAAGTCTCTTCCTACAATTAAATCCTATATTGAACAGCCCAAATCAAACTCTGGCCAATTAAAAATCCAACACTGAGTTGTACAAGAAAAATCAACGCCTATTACAAACATAAGCAAAACCTGTTTTCGACTTTTCAGCATGCATCAGAAGATACCTTGATCTGGGGAATTAGAGCAGGTCCCCCATAGGCCAATGCTGTATATAATTGAACAAGAGTTGCTCCAGCTCTTATTTTTTTATATGCATCCTCACCACTAATAAAGAGGCATAGAAGGAGGGTTTAGAAAGTTGATTAAAAAAGAATATCTTTGAAAAGTACATAACTTTAGGCAAGACAAATGGAAGAAATAAAAATAGGTAAATAACTAAATAAATCGGTAATATAAGTTATGACTTATGAATGGTTTTCTAATTTTACCTGCTAACGCCCCCACAACCTATCAGAGGAATTTTTCCCTGGTGAGAAAGAATAAAGGAGTCAACCACTCAATTAATGAATGAAGAAAAAGAAAATATCAAATTAACTAACAACTAGTGGAAGCAACTTAGCAAGGCAGTATTACAAACTAGGAAGTATACTTATGCATGTATAGAGCCATATTAGAAAGAGCAATTATGCACGTACACAGACACATCTAGGCGTCATATTCATCTAGTTAAATAAAATAAAATAAAGCCACTCAACACAAAACAATGACAACAACAACAACAATAATAATGCACTCTGTAAGTTGAATATGGATGCTTCCCGGTCTTAAACTATTTGATTCCGAGTCAATATTTCAAAGATATCAAACTTGAGAGGAATGGTCCAAAAGTGCAAACTCCCCCACATCCCCACCAGCATACACCAGGATAAGGGGATATAACATTCTGGGAGCGAACTTTATTATTATTATTATTATTTTTAACTTGGGGGTGGGGCGATTTGAGCTCTTCACCTTTAGGCGAAGTCAAGTGTGGTTTTACAGCTAGATTATGCTTATAACCACTGGAAATGAACTTTTTCTTTTATGTTCGCTGCATCAAATATTTAGCAACGAGTGTGTAAAAATTACGTATTTTGCACATCATTTGCTTTTGCCCTCAACTTCCTTTCCCTCCCAGCAAGAAAGCTTAGTGAATAACAAGTTACAATCATTACAGCTTAGTAACAGCTTAAAATCATTGCAAAATAGGCAACGTACCCTTGTCAAAATGTACATGTCCTTCAATAGATTGGTGGACATACTGAATAGTGGCTTCCCACTTAACCCGCCAGGTTCTGCAGCAACTGGGTTTTTGTCCACAGGTTCTGGTCTTGAAACTGTTGTATTGGATATTATCTAGAAAATAAATAGAGGAATGAGCCACGAAGTTATAATGCACCAGGTAGATAGCATTTTGTACAAAATCACAGAATGCTGCAGCTATTAGAAGCATAAACTCATCAAGCACACAAATATTACTATGACAAATATGCTGCAGATACTTTATTCCTCCCTTTTCAAGTGCTCGCATGCATGTTAGAACAAGGTATCTGCAGCTTATTTTTCAAAACAAAGATTTGATATAGTTTGGTGCATACTTTATACAGCTTATTTTTCAAAACAAAGATTTGATATAGTTTGATGCATACTTTATAAAGTATACACCAAACTATATCAAATCTTTGTTTTGAAAAATAAGCTGCAGATACCTTGTTCTAACACTCATGCGAGCACTTGAAAAGGGAGGATTAATTTATGAAAATCTTGATATTCGTTGTTTAGTTTGAATAATTAGCGATTTCTCCAAATAAAACCTAAATAATTCTTTCTTTTTTTTTTTGTCGTTTTGTTCTTTTTTTTTTAAACGTTTGGAATAAATCTTGAAAGAGACTTTATTTGCTAGAAGCTCTTCCAAGAAGTACAAATCCGCATGGCTTCAATTGGAAAAGCTTCCACAAGAACATAATTTGTCTCTACTTTACAGTTTCATCAATGAATGACATTTTGAAAAGCTCGTATTACATTTAGAATGCCACTTACCAATACATGATCCAAACAGAGGCTTCCTCTAAAAAACCAATACCCAAGCCCCTCACTCATCATTTTATTGAAAATGAAAAATAATAATAATAATAAAAAAACTACAAAAGGAAAGTTCAATATTTCAACTTATTTAGCTAAAACATAAAGAAGTTTATAAAATTTTCAACCATGTCATCTTGTAACAAAAAACAAAAATTATATTCATTGTGCCAACCCATTGTGCTCAATGGGTCGTGTTGCGCTGTGTCATGTCGTGCTCGTGCCTTTTGTTGTGTCATTCCCAAACCACATGCCTAAAACTATAGGGCCGTTTGGAATTGTTTTCAAAATAAGTGAAAATACTTTTGCTTTGAAAAATGAGAATTTTTTGGGAATTGTGCTGAGAGTGTTTTTAAAATTTTGTCTCGAGAAATATGCGAAAACATTTCCAAAAATTTTGATAACAAAAACAAACGGGGCCTATGAGACTGGTACGACCCACAACCTCGTTCCATGCTTAGCCCGGCCCAGTATAACCTCATGCCATGCCATTGTGTTTATTGGGTGGCCCAGCCCAATTGACATCTCAAGCTGAAGGCTATCATTAAAAGGCCCATAGTTATGACTAGAACTCTATCCTTTTAGAGGATGTGGAACTAATGAAAAAGTTCATGATGGAATTTATTGGTGGTTTCATTCTTTCATGATATTCCAAGTAATCACTTCTCGTTTCTCAACGTGCGTCAGCAGCATTACATCAATTTCAAACCTTTTCAATACAACAAAAGTTATTTTTATACCATCTTAATTCCCATTTCCATGCACAAAGTGTGAATTAGCAGCTTAAGTTCATTACACCTTTTGGGCCAGAAAGCATGGGAATTATGCCATGCAGAACTCCCAAGAGCAAGGTCCATCCCCTCCCCCCCCCTCCTTCTTTCACTTTATGAATTACCAGTATGTCAAGACAGACGGCTTCATTGAGAATGACTATCCTCCTAGACATTGACATAGCTTCTCAGAATTGCAAACAGAACTATGTTTTTACGGCAGACTTGCCAATGCACCTGCAAGAATGGCTATGCCATTCCTATTATTCATATGTGCTGGTAGCTTTGGGTGGAAGGGCAAATGTGAAGCAGATGCTGTTGAAGCCTTGTTTTGACCATGTTAGATTCAGGTTGCCTCAATTGTGCTGGAAGTCACAATCAAGTGAAAGTTGTAGGGTAGTTCATTTTCAAATTATGGGAAAGTATGCATATAAGCATTACAGACACCCCTATACCATTTATAATATAGAAGTTATAGACCAGACATGCATGAAAACCAGGAAAATAGTTTGCGTTGGTGCCAAAACAACATACCAATCCATCCAAGCGAAGGGCTAGGGCAACCTATAAACACAGAAGGAAGAAACTCGTTAGGAATAATAAGCAGAAGTTAAGAAATGATAATAATAATAACAACAAAAGCAAAGAGAACAGAAAGAAAAATGAGAAGCATGAATACATACAGCTGCAATATCTTCAAGGTCTTCTTTAGACAAGTCTGGAGCGATTTTCACAAGCAACGGAGGTGGGCCCTCTTCACCCCACTGCATTTCATCACGAGCCGCTTGGACCTTGACAAAGAGAAAAATAGCAAACTTCAATATCAGAATTATGATTAATTAGTTCAATTTGTTATTAGATTTAGAGGTATGTCGTACATTGAGCTTCATACCTTCTTCACGAGATCCTTCAATTGCTTTCTTCCTTGGAGCATACGTAATCCTGGGGTGTTGGGTGACGAAACATTAATCACCTGAAAAAGGATGGTACGCATATTGTCAGAGACTTGGACTAAAGCAATAATATTTAACCTGAAACACCAGGCAGTGAAAGCATTGAGTGCAGAGCATGAATTATAAGATTCTTTTTTCCAAGAAATAATATCAAGAAATGAAGCAGGACTATTCCTTAGATATCAAATCCAAATTAACACATGGTCCTTCCAATTTACCAAGCATTGTGAAGTCAATAAGTTTGCTTTAACTACCTTAAATTTACGGCTTTATCATCAATGCCAAACAAATTGATGTAGCATTTTTAGAATTCACGTCTTTGACAATTCATCCAAAGCATTTTTTTTTTTTTTTTGGATAAGCAACAGAGCAAACATTGAGAATATATCATCAAAGATTACAGGGAACAGAAGGATAAGAAATCCTCACATCAGAAAGAAAATGCAAGATGATAGAACAAAATATGGAACATATTATCATGTTGACACAGATCATGAAAAAAATGCAATTTCCTTGGCCATGAAGTAAAAGCCACTAGTCAAATCTTGACGGAGACCCCACAAAAATCAGCTTACAACTTAATTCTAGGATGTGATAACTAGATAAAGTTCAACAAACTGATTGTTTTGTTTGTAATTCTCTTCGTCCCTATTATTTTGCGGGACCTTCGATGCTACTTTTACTTTTATTTCAATTTAGTATGTTTTTATTTGTATTTCATAATTTTTTTTAAAGGATTTTTATAATCACCCGTTTGGGAACATAGGTTTAAGCCTAGTGAGGGATGGGAATTTTTGGTAGGCACTGATTCAGTTGAACAGAATATAGGGCAAATATAAGTTGGTAAAGGATATGAATGGATCACTGTTTTATTGAGTCTTTGCAGAAAAGTAAGGATAGAGGCTTTTTGAGAGAGCCTTGCACTCCACAACAGAAAAAGAAATTTAGACAACAATGATCATGCCCGTTTTGCTCCTCTGCTTCCTCTCTTATTCTTTCCCTTCAACAGTAAGCACTCATTCCCATGCCTAACTGTCTACCCAAATCCATCTTCCCCCAGCTCCTCTTCTACAATCTCAGAGCACCTTTCTTCACGTGATAACTACTTCCTTCCAGCTCTTCTCCCACGTCACCTTCTTTCTTCCTAGTCATCATCTTAGTCCTTTGCCAACTCAGCCTTCCCCTTAGCACCTCTTCTGGCATAAGTAAATCGTATTGGGGGTATAGTAGAGCCACTCGTATCAATACCCGCCCCCCAAAGACGCACCTTGTCCCCAAGGTGAAACTCAGGAGAGCAAGCATCTACCACCGCCAAGGACTCCCGAGTATCATCATGAGCAGAGAGGTTAGCCCAATGTATAAGACCTTCCAAAACTAATGATGCACCTCGACGAGATTGCCGCACTCCATGGAGCTCAGTAGGGGCAGCCACCAACTCCGAGTCAAACGTCAACTGTGAAGGCAAGGAACAGGCAGGAAGTGTACTTCCTATGGCTGCACGAAGCTGTGACACATGAAAGACTGGATGGATAGCAACCAAAGGAGATAACTTAAGCTGATACGCCACCGGTTCCACTCTCTCTAGGATTTCAAATGGCCCATAATATCTGGGAACAAGTTTTTCAAACCTACGACGAGCTAAGGATCGCTGTCGATAAGGACATAACTTAAGGAACACCAATTCCCCCACTGCAAATTGCACATCTCGTCGCTTCCCATCAGCTCGGGACTTCATCTTTTGCTGGGCCCTCAAAAGGTGTTTCTTCAATTCATCTAAAAAAGCATCCCTCTCCTTTAATTCTTGATCCACAATAGCTACTGGTGAAGACTCCAATGCATATCGAACCAATGGTGGGGGGTCACGCCCATACAAAGCATGGAATAGTGTGGTATTAGTGGTCGTATGGAAGCTTGTGTTATATCGAAATTCAGCCCACAGAAGCCAGTGAATCCACTGCCTCGGTGTATCGGAAGACAAGCATCATAAGTAAGTTTCTAGACAATGGTTCACCACTTCTGTTTGCCTATTGGTTTGGGGATGGTAGGCTGTACTATGCAAAAGAGAGGTGCCCTGCTACTTACACAATTCTGACCAAAACAAGCTCAAGAACATGGTCTCTATTCGATACAATGGTACGAGGGATTCCATGCAAGCGAACTACTTCACGGATGAAAGCCACAGCAACCATCACAACTATATGAGGATGCTTAAGTGGCATGAAATGGGCGTATTTGCTTAGTCGATCAACCACGACAAGAATAACTTCAAACCCTTAGGATTTTGGCAGCCTTCAATAAAGTCCATGGACAAATCCTCCCACACCTTTTCGGGCAAAGGCAATTGCTGCAACAGGCCGCCTACTGCTAAGGCCAAATATTTGTGCTGCTGGCAAACTTGGCACTTTGCTACGTAAGACATCACATCTGCTTTCATGCCCAACCAAACCACTCTGCTGCAATTCACCGATATGTTTTCTGTTGGAAAGCTGGCAACGATTTTTTAGGATAGGTTCTGATTTTTTGGTAATTATTAGGAAAAGGAAATTAGTTATGAGAATCCCTTGATAGGAGGATCTAATTTTGGAATAGAATATTTTAATTTTATCCTTTCCTAATTTTCTTACTTCAATTAACAACTAATGCATAATATATATGTGTATTCATTATTTGGTGAAAGGAATGGAAGAGAATTCCTCGTTTTCTGACATGGTATCAACGCCCTAGGGTTTCACGTCTTTGGGATTTTTTTCGGCCTTCATTGCCGAGTCTCTGTCCACTCTTTCTCGGCCTTCATTGCCGATTTATTGTTGGCCTTCATTGCCGACATTCCTTTGTTCCTTCTTCCCTGTCGTGCCCTATAGTCTACAATGTCTGAGATTGCCGAAACAAATAGCCCTTCTCAACATGATGAAGGAAAGAAAAAAACCTATTGACCTACCGGTGAACTACAAAAGCCCAATCTTATCAACTCGATGGTCAAAACTACTTGAAGTGGTCTCAACTGGTCCTATCTATCTAAAAGGCAAAGGGAAAATTCGGCATCTTCTTGACAATAGGACCAAAACCAAGTGATCTGAATTTTGATGCTTGGGATGAAGAGAACTCCATGATTTTGTCCTGGTTATGGAGTTCAATGACACCAGAGATTAGTGACACATGTATGTTTCTCACCTCTGCAAAAGTTAGTTAGGACACCCTTCATCAAACGTACTCAAAGGCCAATGATGCTGCCCATGTATATGAAGTCAAAGTGAAGACCATCGCTGCAAAACAAGTCAACAAAACAGTAACGGAGTATGCAAATATGTTGCAGAACCTGTAGCAAGAACTCGACCATTATAGGGTTCTTGAGACTAAGTGCCCCGAGGATGCCATGATCTTGAAGAAATTTATTGAGAAAGATCGAGTGTATGATTTTTTGGTTGGCTTAAATGCCAAGTTTGACCTGGTCCAAATTCAGATTCTTGGCAATGACGATGTCTCGCCACTGAATGAGGTTATCGCCTTGATTCGTGCTGAGGAGAGTAGAAGAGGGATTATGCTTGAACCAGTAACAACTGAAGGATCTGCCATGGTTGCACAAGACAGCACAAGACAGCACCAACTGAAACAAAACCAAAGAAACATCTCAAAATGACCCTCGAGACAATCTTTGGTGAACCTACTGTAAGAAGTCGAGACACAACAAGGATCGCTGTTGGAAATTGCATGGAAAACCCACTACATCGAGCTGAGAATGGGGCCAACGGGGTGATCAAAAAATTCAACAGCAAGCTCAGAAGTCTCCACCACAAAATCCACTCAACAACACTCGGTCTCAAAGCTGCCTAGAGAGACTACTCTTGGCCACTTTAATCAGGGCGAGATTGAGAGGCTTCGAAGTAGTTTATTGGAGTCATTAGAGCAGCCCAGTGGTCCTATTCGTTAGCACTCACCGGTAAGCCTTCCTCTCACGGATTACGTGCCTCAGATCAATATGTACAGGACTTTCGGGTCATTGACTCAAGAGCCATAGACCACATGACACCCTCCTCAGCCCATTTTATGTCATATTCACCTTGTCCTAGTAGTAGGAAAATTGTTGTTGCCGATAGTTCCATTGCCATGGTGGCTAATGTCGGTCACATTCGGATGGGTCCATCCCTGTCATTGAAAAATGTCCTCCATGTTTCAAAATTGTCCACTAGTCTTTTGTCTATTCACAAATTAACCTGTTATATGAACTGTAATGTCTTGTTTTATCCCTCTCACTGTGTTTTTCAAGCACAAGCTTAGGGGAAGAGGATTGGACTTGCTAGGGAAAAGGGCGGCCTCTATTATCTCGATGCATCAACCACACACTCACCTGCTGTCAAGCATGTTTTCTCAGAGTTTTTTTTTTGTTTCCAATAATGATGTCATTTGGCGTCACCATTTTCGTTTTGGTCATCTGTCATTTACTATTTTAAAGAAAATGTTCCCTTCTTTGTTTAAAGGTGTTAATGTTGAGGATTTTCATTGTGATGTATGTGAATTTGCCAAACATAAAAGGGTTTTTTTTCCAACGAGCAATAATAAAAGCCCTTTTCCTTTTTATTTGATTCACACTGATATATGGGGCCCCTCTAGGATTCCCAATGTTACAATAGCTCGATGGCTTGTTTCTTTCATCGATGATTGTACTAGAGTCTTGTGGATTTTCCTTCTCAAACATAAATCTGATGTGACCACTATCCTTTCAAACTTTATTGCCATGGTACATAACCAATTTGGAGTCAAAATAAAAAGATTCCGTTCTGATAATGCCAGAGATTATTTTAACCAATTCCTTTCACCATACTTTCTACAACAAAGGATAGTTCATGAATCATCCTGTACAGATACTCCCCAACAGAATGACGTTGCTGAAAGAAAAAATGGGCACCTACTTGCCACAACCCGTGCTCTGCTCTTCCAAAATTGAGTTCCAAAATCATACTGGGGGGAAGCTGTTCTCACTGCCGCCTATATTTTAAATAGACTACCCTCCAACGCCTTGGGCAATCAAACCCCGATGCAACTTCTCTCTCAATTTTATCCCAACATTCACACCACAAATAATCTCACTCCTTGAGTTTTTGGTTGTCCTGTTTTTGTTCATGTGTCTAGTCACAACAAAGGCAAATTAGATCCACGAGCGATCAAGTACGCATTTGTTGGGTATTCTCCAACACAAAAAAGCTACAAGTGTTATTGTAGAATATTGTAGAATATTTAGTACAGTTATCAGATTTGCTGGGATATCCCTGAGATTAAGGGCTGATTTGTTTGAATCCCTGATTTCTAGCTATTACTAATATCTAGGCTAATTGTTAGGCTATTTGTTAGGCTAATTATTTTTTACAAGTTGAATTACCATATATAAAAGGGGCTGTACCTAATGAGAATTGATCAGAGGAATAACAATAAAACTTTCTCTATTTCCTCATGGTATCCGAGCCACTCTTGGAGACCTAAAACAATTTTCTTATGGTAAAATACGGGATGGCTACAGAAAGAGTTAGCTCTTCTTCCACCACCTCCAATGACACCTCTCATCATGAATCCACGGTTTCTAACTCCAGTGGAATGGCAGAGGGAAGTCAAGTCCTTATCACAGGACACAAACTCAATGGGAACAATTATCTCCAATGGTCCCAATCCGTTATGATGTTCATATGTGGCAAAGGGAAGGATGACTACTTATTTGGTGCAGAGGCTCCTCCAAAGGCAGATGACCCGAAGTTCAAAAGCTGGAAATCAGAAAACAGTATGGTTATGTCATGGTTAATTAATTCCAAGACTAACGAAATAGGAGAGAATTTTCTTCTCTATAAGACAGCAAGAGAAATCTGGGAAGCAGTGAGGGAAACTTATTCAAATAAAGAGAATACCTCAGAACTATTTGAGATAGAAGGCATCCGACATGATCTGCGGCAAGGAGACTTGACAGTGACCCAGTATTTCAACACTCTTACACGCAATTGGCAGCAAGTAGACATGCGCGAAGAGCTTTCATGGAGTTGCCCTGAAGACGGAGCCAGGTATAGGCAAATTGTTGAAAAGAAAAGAGTGTACAAATTCCTATTTGGGCTCAACAAAAATCTTGATGAAGTTCGAGGAAGAATTCAGGGGATGAGACCACAACTCAGCCTTCGAGAAGCTTTTTCAGAAGTTCGGAGAGAAGAAAGCAGGAAAAAGGTGATGCTGGGAACACAAATTGTCACACCTAAAGTGGAAAATTCTGCCCTAGCTGTTCGTGGACCTCAAAATCATGGCACTAACAATCGGCAGAAGAAGGAACGTCCATATTGTGAACACTGCCGCAAGCCTGGTCACACCAAGGAAACGTGCTGGAAGATTCATGGGAAACCAGCTGATTTAAAATTCTCACGTCCACAAAACCGAGGCAACACTGCAATCAGAGAAGGAAATCAGGTACCAGCCGAGTCAAATTTTTTCAGCAAAGAGCAGCTAGAAGTTTTGAAACAATTAATCAAGCAGTCACATACAGCCAATTCAAGCATGACAATTGGAACAGGATCATTAGCATAGAAAGGTAATTCTAATAGTGCCTTAAGTCTTAAAAGGGATAATGCAAATTCATGGATTGTGGATTCAGGAGCTACCGATCACATGACTGGAGATAAAGAGGCCCTAACAAATTTCATTCCATGTTGTGAGAATATAACGGTCAGCATAGTAGATGGATCACTCTCTAAAGTGATTGGAACCGGATCAGTACAAATTTCAAAAGACTTAACACTCAACTCTGTCCTTTTAGTGCCTCAGTTAAAATGCAATTTACTATCAGTGAGTAAACTCACTCAGGATTTAAATTGTGCCACTAAATTTTCTTCAAACTCTTGTGAATTTCAGGTCTTGGATTCGGGGAAGATGATTGGCAATGCTAAAGAGTGCTCGGGGCTCTATTTACTTGAGGCAAACGACTCTTCTAATAGGAAAGGTTATAGTAATGGTTGTTTAGCGTCAGTAAGTAAAAATCCAATTTCTGTTTTTTCCAAAAAACATGATCCTATTATGTTATGGCACTATAGGTTAGGACATCCAAATTTCATGCATATTAAGAGACTCTTCCCATCTCTTTTCATTAATAAAAATCCGAATGAGTTTCAATGTGAGATTTGTCAGTTTGCAAAGCATGTTCGAAATTCCTATCCTAACCTACCATACAAAATATCACAACCCTTCTCTTTGGTCCACAGTGATGTGTGGGGGCCATCTAGGATAAAAAATATCACTGGTTCTCGTTGGTTTATAACATTTATAGATGATCACACGAGACTTACATGGGTTTTCCTAATGAAAGAAAAATCTGAGGCAGGGCTGATATTTCAAAATTCAATACCATGGTTCAAACTCAATTCCACACCAAAATACAAATTTTGAAAACGGACAATGCAAAGGAATTTTTTGCTTCCATTCTTAATGAATACCTAATAAGTCAAGGAATAGTTCATCTAAGTTCCTGTATTGATACACCTCAACAAAACGGTGTAGCCGAAAGAAAAAACAGACATCTCCTTGAAGTAGCCCGTTCCCTCATATTCTCTACACATGTACCTAAATTTTTTTGGGGGGAAGCCATACTCACCGCAACCTACCTCATAAACAGAATGCCCTCGCGAGTCTTAAATTTCCAAACTCCATGTCAAACCCTACTGAAAACATACCCAACCACCCATCTCATATCCTCCATTCCACTCAAAATA
>CAMOHE010053002.1:0-19972 GCA_946598075.1 Artocarpus hirsutus | reverse complement strand
ATTAGTATGTGCGAAGAGTATGTCCAGATGGCTAAACAGACTTTTTCTATATATCGTCTCTTATTTGTTAATAATGGGGTAAGTTTTAGCAATTATGAGAATTTCTTCATTTTATTCATTTAAAGCCAAGTTTTGAAACAATATACATTAACGAGATTGATTAATTACAATGATAAAATACAAAAACATTCAATTGCATTTCTTTTTTTTTTTTTTTTTTTTTGGTACTTCAAGCTAATAAATTATACCAAGTATTGAATTGGGGCCCCCTAAAAATGAATTTTGTAGCCAGATGAATTAATACCTGATGAATCACATATTTCGATACCAGATGAATCAATCGTTTAGAATTACTATAATTTTTATAATCAATCTACTTCAGGATCAACTCATGGGATCGAGAACCACGATACTTAAATTTCTTATATTTTTGCAAACATGGTCATACATTATGTATAATATACACTAAGTCGAATTTATGAATTTTCTAATTTGTGTGGTTAATGATACTTATCGTTCGTACTATTTAGTGAACAAATTCGAGTTGATTGCTTAAGTGTTCACCGTTCAAGCAACAAAAAATGCAATAGATAAATATACTGATTGAATTGGTCATAATAGTCATCACATTGCCGAAGTTCATAATTAATTTCCCTAACTAAGACGACTGTTCGTGCAAACTTAATGTTGGATGAACCTTTTGTTAATATTAGATTGTTGGGGAGAAGGATTAGTTTGAACTATTTTTGGTTCAAAACATTGTAGCTTTTGAAAGCTTTACACTATAGATGTTGAAGCAATGTGAGTAGAATTTTGAAAATGGAAGTGAGAAAATCTGGAAAGAAGAGTTAGGTTTGACGAGTATAGGAATATTTTCCTCAAGGTTTAATTTACCCCCTACAAAAGTTTGCTGGCGGGTTTTATTGCAAATTACTGCCAAAATACAACAAACCCTAAACACTAGATCTAGTAATAATATGGTGTTTCAAAACAAGATTAGAAACGGAAAATTCTGAAGCATCAATAAGAACAAGAGGGTGTCTTTTTATGAACGGACACAACCGTTGTATAATTCATGCTACTTTTTACATGATGGTGTCCTTTTATGAAACAACATAACTATTACAATAGGTATGTCTATTTGTAATAAGATATTCAGTTTTGTATCAAAGCATACAACCAAATAACATAATAGTTTAAAACAATTTAAAATTACACACTTCAAAACATCAACAAATTCAGATTGGCATTGCGGCGCCAAGTGCACTGCACTGCAGGCTTGGAACGCTGCCCAACAAATGCCATGGCGCTAGCCTCAGTGTTAGGTTCATTCCATTACTTCAAATTTCTAATATTGCAGTGCTAGACGTTGATTCCCAACACTTATAAGATGTTTGGGAAGTGAGTTAGAACTAAGAGTTAGAACCAAAAGTACTATAGCATGTGAGAACTTTACACTATAGCATATTTTTATTTTACACCGTAGCATGAGAGCTCTACTTGTTTAAGTTGAAATTGATAAGTTGCAATTGAGTTTGCTAAATACCTCATTAGAAAAGGCATATTTTCTTATTTTCTTGTGCAACCTTTGACTTTAAATATTTAAGAGACATATCATAATATCTCTTATAATATCTACTTAGAGCTTTACACTGTGAATAGAACTGAAGAGTTCGAACCAGAGTGCTAAATAAATGCTATGATTGAATAAAAAAAGCTAGTGGATTTTTTTTTTAGATATTTAAAATATTTATTTTGCTCTACTACCTTCAAAATAAGGAGAATTTTATGAAGCATCGAAAAAAATCCTCATGATTTGACAAAACATATGATTGTTAGATCAAATTAGGTATAGTTTTTACGGCTAGATTAAATCAAAATCATGTTAAATTATATAAAATACAAAAATTTAACATATTTAGTAAAAATTTGATAGCTAAATCGGTACAGTATTTAATTATACCCTAGTAACCTTATCAAAGAATTCTCCTCAAAATATATTAAAACGATATGAAGAAGAGGAGGAAAAAAAAAAAGCATTAACCGCCAGTTTTATAATCAAATAAAGTTTCTCTACTTATGATTGCTACATATCATCCATCTTCTAATAACTTCGGATTGGAATGCAACCATTCATCTTAATGAAAAAGGATGTATCTGTTGTTGATTTTTTTTTTTTTAATATGCAAGTGCACATAATCATAACAAGTAATAAAGTGATGAGTATAAATATAGTTCACGCAAAAATTGTGTTAATTTTTATTAATTACCGAAATTATCTTAACTCTAAGATTATCTGAACAATAGGAATTTAAATTTTAAAAATTAAAGAAAAGAAAAGAAAATTTAACAAGAGAATTTAAACAAAATAAAAAAATCCTAAAAACGTTGGGAATTATGATTTATTAAAATAAATCTGATCCTATTTAATTAAACGTATTATTGTGATTGTCTTATGCTATATTAATGGTCAAATTCTCTATCTTATTCAGTGCTCTTTTTTGACTGACACAGAAGATATCTAAGCATAAAAACGCACTATATATATCTCTATGTGAATTAATTATGCCTAAGTCCATTATAACCTGTATGACCATATAAACCATGTAAGTATATCTATATCTTACATGCATTCTATGGAAATTTAGACATGATCCTGAATCACAAATTTCCTCTTGGTTTCATCATAATTTATGTAATCATCTAACTAGTAGCTAGTTAATTGAGAGCATTAAGTACAATGTAAATACTCAACATAAATATGAGGTTCACAATAATATAATTTAACTAAATAAAAATGTTCATAATGAAAGTTAAATAAAAAATCCAACAAAAATAAAACTAAAACATGATAATAAAAGCACACCACACAAATATTAAAATAAACATTATTATGTTACAAAGGATAGAGTATAGAGATGATTCGAAATATAGATAAGTTTAGCGGATCCTTCTTCTAACAAAACTCTCTAATTCTAAAAATATTACAAATATAAAACACTCTAAAAAAACAATTTTTTTTTCTTTTTCTTTATTTTTTCTTTATTTATTTGTTTATTTTTTGAAGCATTGCTCCTGAGAGCTGATAGCTCTCTTATTTATGAGCTAAGGAAGCTCTGGGCATTTTTAAAGATGCTCAATACACGACCATTTATAGCCTCCAAAGATGCTAATTATTACAATTAAATATACACAATATTATGGAAGCTTAATCATGTAGCATTGGATAGTGCACTGAGTACGATAAATTCGTCTGCTTCTTTACTTTAGTGTGTATACCGCATGTCGAAATCTGATTGGTCTTTTCCTTCAACATGTGCACGTGGTGTGTCATCGTTGGAGAGATCTTTAGAAGCTCCAGATTTCATCTAAATAAGACACAAAAAGCACACCTAAAATTTCTAAAAATATTCTTACATACATAAATACACTAAAAATATAGTATTAAATATATCTTCACATAAAACAAATAAAAAAATAACAAAAACTATCAAAATATCAAGTTAAAGACATTCCAATTATGTATAAAAAAATCAACTTATCAATATCTTTGTCTTATGTAGCAATGCAAGCAATGCTTCATTGCTAAACTAACTCAAAACTTCCTTTTAGGAATATATATATATATATATATATAACTCAAAACTTTTCTTCTCCTTATATATATATATATATATATATATAACTCAAAACTTTTCTTCTCCTTGGGAGCAAGTTGAGGCCAATGTGTACGAACTTCTTCATACGAATGAAGACAGATTCCTAGTCTTCTCTTTGTAGCCAATTGACCTGTGAAAAAACCATAATCTTCATCAGAATGAGCACACAAGACTAAGATATGATATTGATGATTCAACTTTTGCACTAAACTTTCATGCCGGTAAGGTATTTATTTATTTATTTTTATATATCCTAACAAAGAATTTTCCCTCTTTTTAATCCTACCATTTAAAAAGCTCATCTTGAAGTATTTATTTTACAGTGGAGCATTGCTATCAACAGTCCATATATTTTTGGATGTGAAATTTGGTCAAACTCATATTAAAATGAAAGACCATATAAAATTAACAGAAGCCTTATACAATTCTGACTATTTAAAATAAAGACCCTATATTTTTTTTATTAAATGCCGTAGGATTCTCATTAAAATATCCTTAAGTAAACACCTCCCTATTAGTAGACAATAAATAGTAAATAATGAGCAAGACTACTAGATCAAAACACATTAACTATAATATCATGAGAGAGACGGATTGACCCACATAGGCACCAGAGACGTTGATTTAGCAAAACAATGACATTGATTAAATCATATCCTAATGGGAAAAGAATAAACACGCACACATAAATATATAAAGAAAAAAAAAAGGTATTTGTCACTGTTCCCTCTTAAACTTACACATTTATGATTTTTGATCTGAATTTTTAATTTTGACTATTGACCCTGAACATAGAAATTTATATCAAATCAAGCCCGGTTAATAGAAATTTTAATTTTTTGATTAAAATTGAAATATAATTTTCACATCAATGTTAATTAAAAGTATAAAAAGCTTTTTCATGCGAATGTTAACCTAAATTTATATTCAAAATAAAGTTAACTTAAATTTTTTTTATTCTAATGAAAACTTAATTAAAAATATTCTTAGGATAAAATATATAAAAATAATATTTATATCAATAATCAACTATATATATGTGTAAATTACATGTTAGTTCTAGTTAAAAAAACTAAAATCGTAGCAACTTGCTAAAATTTAGGTGCCAGATAATGTCATTCATAACTGGATTTTGGCTAAAAGACTTGAAGGCCTCAAAAATCCCGGGCCCAAAACAATAAAACGGACCATGAACGCCATTTCAGCTTATTTGCATCGAATTCGAGTTCCAGGGAGACATGGCAGCTGCTTCGTCCTCTTCCGTGTTGTCGAAGGCGGGACCAACTCTGAGACGATAAGTCCTGAGCTTGACCGACGCCGCCGCCGACAGAATTCGCCACCTTCTCCGGAAACGCTCACGCTCTTTCCTCCGCCACCTATTTTACACTGGTGCATTCCCATCGACAGTCCATATATTTTTGGATGTAAAATTTGGTCAAACCCGTACTAAAATGAAAAACCATACAAAACTAACAGAAGCCTTATACAATTCCGACTATTTAAAGTAGTCTCTTTTTTTTCATTCACTACCGTAAAATTCTTTTTAAAATAGTTATAAAATTCTTAGGTAAACCACATTATTAGCAGACAAAAATAGTAAAAAGTAAGCATGACCATTAGGTCAAAACACATGAAGCATAACATCATAAGAGGGATGGATTGTCCCACATAAACACCAGGACACATGGTCTATGTCGATGGTAAATGATGACGTTGATTCAGCAAAATGATGACGTTGATTGAATTATATCTAATTGAGGGGGAAAAAAAACACGCACGCATTTACATAAAAAAAAATGGTAGCTGACTCCGTCGTCCCTTAAACTTACACATTTATAATTTTTTCTGAACTTTTAATTTTACTAATTGCCCCTTGAACTTAAAAATCGGTAGATAATCACGCCTGCTTGATAGCTATATTTTTTTTTTACTAAAATTGAAATATAATTTTCACAAAAGTTGTTAATTAAGAGTACAAAATTTTTTTTTCATATAAGTGTTAACTCAAATTTATATTGAAAATAAAGTTAATTGATTTTTTTTATCTTAAAGAAAACTTAATTGAAAATATTATTAGGTTAAAATATATAAAAATTACCATTCACATCAATAATTAATTATTTATGTGTAAATTAAATGTTAGTTTCAGTTAAAAAAATAAAATCGCTATAGATGTGTAGTGATTTGTCGTAGATTTGTAAGTTTAGAAAAAAAAAACTTACTAAAATTAAAAGTTTAGAGGTCAAATTATAAATGTACAAGCTAATAAAAGTGTTTGAAAAGGTGATACGGTTAGTTAGAACCACTATTACTATAGCATATAATAGCTTTACACTGTAACGATTTTTTTTAGTATTACTGTAACATGTAAGAGCTTTACACTGTTTATAACTAAAAAAGTGGTAGAAACTACTTTTGTCAAATGCAAAGTAACAGTGTGAGAAAAGGTCATTTATAAAAAGTATTTCTACTTAATTCTATAATTCTATAGGATTATAACCTAATTACTGCCAAAAGTGGACGCAGTCTTGGATTTAAGGTTTGGGCTCAAGGACTTGAAGGCCTGTAAAAGCCTGGGCCCAAAACAATAAAGCAGAGCATGACAAAGATATCAGGTGATTTGCATCGAATTCGAGTTCCAGGGAGATCGACGACGGACATGGCAGCTGCTTCGTCTTCTTCCGTGTTGTCGCAGGCAGGAGCCACTCTGCGACGGCAAGTTCTGAGCTTGACCGACGCTGCCGCAGACAGAATTCGCCACCTTCTTCGGCAACGCCAACGCCCTTTCCTCCGCCTCGGCGTCAAGGCTCGCGGTTGCAACGGCTTATCCTACACCCTTAATTACGCCGGTTAGTCTGCTTAATCATCATTGTCTATTTATTTGATTCAACTTGATTTGATTTGAATTATTTGTTCTTATTCTTTTTATCTAAGGACTGGCCAATTCTTTTCCTTAGGGTAATTGTGGATTTGATGTTGCTTCTGGCTTTTTTTCTTTTCTTTTTTTTTTTTTTTTTTTTGTGTAAGCTGAAAAATTTTGTTAATGTAGTTTGATTCAAAGCCTTTTCAAAAAGAAAAAAAATCTTAAAATTACAAAGCGAAAAATTCATCTCTTCTCATTATGAACTTTTATAATTGGTAAAAACGTAACACGGGCTTGTGTAATTCAATTATGTTCTTGGTTGTCTACGTTGAAATTGCACGACCCTTCATCTTTTTGCCAGACACTTCTTCGCTTCTTCCTGCATTCTTTTTTCTAGAAAGAATCCATTTCGTTTCGTTTCCTATCTTTTGGTAATAACTTCAAGGGCGGTTGGTCTTTTGACTCAATTGTGTTCTTGGTAGACGGGGTAGACCCACAAAAATTTGCCTTTTATTTTTTTGGGGGGGGGTGGGTGTGGTGTGGTGGTTTGGGGATTGAATGAACTTATGAGGTGGGGGCGGGGTACAAGGGGGACTTAATATAATCTTAGGCCGGGTAGAATGCAATTTTTATAAAATTTAATGTACAAAGTTGTAAGAAAAAAAATTTCGAGGGTAGTCTGCCCACCCTTGTCCCTATATAGCTCTGCCCCTGTTGGTAGTTTATGTTTGAATTGTACTGCTGGTACTTATTTATCTACTCCACTTTTTTCCCCTGTTCCATGGAACTTTGTCATTTTGACTCATCCTGTATAGAGCCTCCAATCAATCAGCCGTAGTTCTATTGATAATAATTAACCACTGACTCGATAGAACTAAGAAGAAAGCTGGGATTCTACTACTTTTCTGTAGCTGTTGGACTTCTTTTTCAGTGTTTTGTACTAGTATGCTTAAACTACACGCCTGATTACTCTTCATGTAAGATGTTACAGACGAAAAAGGTAAATTCGACGAGTTGGTTGAAGACAAGGGTGTGAAAATACTGATTGAGCCAAAGGCGCTGATGCATCTTGTTGGAACAAAGATGGATTTTGTTGATGATAAACTCAGGTACAACCCCACAGGCTATATAAATATATATATTATGTTTCCATTTATGTCTTTTACATGCGTATATATGTTGCTTTTAGACTAAGATGTGCATAGTTGTCATTACATATGTACGTTATCACCTGATTACGTAGTTGATGACTCTTTTTGTTCTATTCACATGTTAAAATATTCTTGTGCTATACCGTTTCTTGCTATTACTTTCACACCGTTTGATGTTTAAAGCGTTCAATTTTTGGACGTGGAGTACCATTTTGTTGTATTCTTTCTTTATCTTATTTCAGATTCTGTGTTTGGATTGTTGCTCTGGCATGATCGTAGCACAATAATGTGTGCAGTACCGCTAACATTTGGTACTTGATGGCACTAGTGGATCTCCAAAGTTTGTACAGTTGTTATCTTTCTGTTTAGTCACTCTCACACCTGCTAGATGTAGGTCTTAGATGGTTAATTGAAGCTCTTATGTTTGTTGTGATAGTTCTTCAAATGCGCGTGCGTGCATGCGTGCGTGTGCATGTGTATGTATGTATTGCTTAGCTGAGAATGTTGTGGAGACAAATTGATAGATGGCACCATTTTGCTTATTGTTAGAACATGGATGATGGTTTGTAAATACAACTGGCATCCCTGACTTTGTTTCTTGGCGACACTAAAATCTTGTTTTTTTGGGTATCGAATTTCCTTTCATTGCATGTTATGATATTTATTAGTTTCCATGCAGATCTGAGTTCATTTTTGTCAACCCAAATTCGAAAGGCCAATGTGGTTGTGGAGAATCTTTCATGACAACAAGCAGCGCAGAAGCTGCTAAGCGAGGTAGCAGTTAAGAACTGTAGCCAAGATACATTTGCGAATTCTAGCTCCTAGCAATTTACTTTTCTTGGAAACTAAATGGTACTGCTAAAAGTGGAAGGTTTTCTTTCATAGATAAGCAGAAGATATCCGAGTAATGCGCCATCATAGCATTGGAGATGAGCCAAAGTTTGTATTTTCTGATTGGATAGAGTATAAAATTATTATTATTTTTTTCTCTTGAAGGCTCCTAAGATTTTAAAGTTTTTAATAAATTTTTGTTGCTAGAACATCTCAAGTAATTATCTGTTGTAAATGAAAAAAATAATAGATAGACATACTTTAGTTCTGCCGAATTGAGGATATGCAATGGATCAAAATTTCAATGTGATACGTTGTTCCCAACTCATAATTGTACTTTTTGTAACTTTCGTCACCAAAGGGAAAAACATACATTCCAAAATGCTTATTGAATCCATTTGATTTCGTATTCTTGGCTGTAGGTTGTCAGGAAACTAATTATTTTGTTTTTTTTGGCCTTTTTGCGGAAAAGCTTTTGAGTGCTATCGTGTCATAAAAAATATCAGTTCAAAAACAATCAAGGAATCCCAAGTATGCAACAGAAAATCAAATAGCACCAGCTAGAAAATGGAAAAGCATATCATTCAATGAATTCATTTGTGTGGAATAAGAAACAACTTTAATCATCACCAGGGCGGAGCTGCACACGAACTAAGGGCCGACTTTTTTTTTCCTTTTAATATTATATATAAAATCTTATAAAAATTATATTTCGTCTCCTTTGAAAATTATGTTCCGCTCCTTTGAAGTTTTATATCTCCTTCATTTAATTTTTTACGACGATGTTACCATATATTATGTCCCTCTTGATTAATTTTTCTCGCTCTGCCCTTGAACATAATCCATGTGAGACTGTTCACTTCTAGTTTTAAATTCGCAGATACGCCTGAAGAATTAGGAAGCTACAGAAGTCGCATTTGCTTCCTTACCCAATCTTCTTAGGAGGAGACAACGGTTGTCTCGACCATTCTTTGAGAGCCTTGCGGTGGAGAGCCTTCATGCGAATATAAGGTCGTTCTTCTTTGATTAATCTCAGACCATCTTTCCAATCCTCCACCACTCCAAGGGCCACAAGTCGAGCAGACATAACAGCTACACTTCTTCCATGTCCTAAAAAGGATTGTATAGGGGAACGTTCAAAATTAGGATCTCCGAGAAATGGGAAAGAGTTCGCCACTTAACAACGGCATGTACAAAACAAGTAGACTAAAATGTGATTACGAGTAAAGGTACTAACAGGTAGACTTTTTTTTTTTTTTTTTATGTTCATTAGTTTAATCTATCGTTGTTTAAGCATGGTTATCTCGTGCACTCAAAACTCCAAATTTTTAGATTATACAATTAGCACCAAATGATAACAAATCCTTACAAGCAAACAAAGTTTGAAATCGGCATATTTTTGTTTTTTGTAGATTTAATTGCATATTTATGTTCTTTCTACGCTTATACTTAATTGAACAATCAAGGTATTAGTTTAATTGTTCTTGGTTATGCATTTTTTTTTAATCCAAATTTGTTTAGTTAACTGTTGGATTTCTTTAGCTGGGCCTGTGTCATTATATTATACAGACATTCCAGGGCTGAAAATACTGAGTAGTAATTATTCTCGTATTGCCATGGCTAAAAAAGAATAAAATATGATTATGGAATCAAGCAAGATCGGGAATCTGCAACGGAATTTGAGGATCGAATTTCGGACTCACCTGATGCTATTCTGTTCTTCCCACCTTATATCCAGGCGATGGAGGCGGATGTGGACTATGGACTTGTGTGATTCAAGGGATATTAATGATTTCAGAAGAAACGATGAAAGAAATAGTTCTACAAGTTGGTAAATGAGTGTTTGAAAGCACCCTTATGCAGTTACAACCATTTCTACATTTAAGCTTGACATGGAATAATACTATGGAGGTAGCAGCCAAATGGATGGTTGGTTGCGATTTCCGGTCAAGAAGAATGTTCGGGAGTTAGACCCCCGTCTTGGAGCTGCAAGATACTTCTTGCCTCAGTTCATACTTCATTCAAGAGCATTGACTCTTCTGAAGTTGAGTGGTTTAGTGTTGGGAACTAGTTTTCCTTCAAGCCTGCCGTCGCTGAAAGACTTGTATCTGTTGGACATCCAAGCGGACGATCGTGTATTGATCTATCTATTGCAGGGCTGCCCTTCTCTCGCGAGATACTTCATTTAAATTATTGTTTTGGCTTGTGAAATCCAAGGATGAAAATATTGAAATCGACAGAAATATCAACAATTAAATTTTTCATAAATATCAACGGAACTATTGATGTGTGTCTAAATCGGTGTAAAACATAGAAAGTTAGTTTAAACAACTTTATTTTTTAATGAGACTTATAAGAAACTCTAAAATTATTAATAATATATAATTTAGATGAATTTTTCAACCAATTACTAAGTATGTGATGAATATGAATGGTAAAAAGTGATTATAATATGACAAATGATAAGCATACAAACTCAAATTGAGTAAATTAGTTAAAATAAAATGAATACAAGACTTGATATTTATAGTTTCATACAAGATAAGAAAACATAAATACCAAAAAGAGTTTCTAAAAGGTTCAAAGGTATTTGGAATACCCTATTAGATCAAACAACTAAACATGTCTCTTGACCTTTACCTACTTCCTCTCCATGATTGCAAATGGTGAATTAACTTAATTGCACAAACCTTGAACTTGATCTGAAAACTATAGAGGTGCATAGTTCAAGATCTCATATCTGCCATCTTCACTATAAGGGTAACTCTTGTTATAATTGCTGGTGACTCTAAGATTGGAGTTGATATTTTAAATCACATGTTGCAATGAACGGAATAAATTAAAAATTAAATTTATAGCATTGAAAAGTAATTTTATGAAAGACTATATTAACAGGTTGAATAAAAATAACTTAAATTTTATATTTCAAATTATATATAAATTTTGAATATTTTATCTTTTTTTGCTAATATTTTTGCGGAAATTTTCATATATTTCCGGATATTTTGTTGTTTTATACTATAGTTTTTACGAAAATCAATATTTCTGTTAAAATATCGATATCTGCATAAATTTTTGAATATTCTACATAAAGGATATTACAGAAAAGATACGACACTCTTATTTCTATATCAATACTTAAAAATATAAAAATATTGACAAAAATGTCATTTTTTAATCCTTGATCAAATCCAAAAGTTACGAGTTTGAGCCTCAAATCAATAAAATTTATGACCGAATGCACTAAAGGTTGAGGGCAGAAAATTGAAGTTGATGCTATCAATCTTCATTCTTTTGTACACAGTCAAGGTGGCAGGGACGGTTGCAATGTGGATCTGGCTCAGTGTCGGGCAAATAGAAATCTATCGCTTATCAAAGCTTGTTTGACTGACTGGTGCTAGAAGATTTGATTCCTCAACTTCCGGTCCTCGAGATTTTGAAATGGATTGTCGTGGCTTTCAACACATAAAGATCCAGAATCAACATCTGAAAGACTTTGTGCTCTCTTTAGATTATAGATTCGACCCGCTTGAGCTTGCAATTGATACTTCAAATTTATGGCCATAAAGTTGGTTCTAACTAATTTTTCAGTTAAGAACAGTGTAAAACTCTCACGCTATAATAAAAGAAAAAAAGTTGTTACAGTGTAAAACTCTCACATGCTGCAGTGTTTACCGTTCTAACCAATGATCTGAACCACCACGCTAAACATTAGTTTCTTTTAGCTGTAGTGAATACTCGATGTTTAAAATTTCTGTTAATGCGTTGAATCTATGGGATTCCTATATCGAAGTTCCTGACTACCTTAAGAAGACTTGCGATGCTCGGTGGTACGCTAGTCTAATAAAATTCCTTTCAGAATTCAATGGCTCCAAAAATGTTTATTTGCTTTCCTCCAAAGAAAAGTTGTTTGTCTAAATAAGCATGTCAATTTGAATACCTTTATTATTTGATTGATCGGTCACTGTTCCGATTATGACCCCCTGATGATATTCTTTTTTGTGTTTCTTTGTGATGATATATGAAGGCTCTCTTCGTTCCAGACGAAGCGAAAAAGAAGTACAGTTCTCCGTTGCCCGATCTCAAGCATATGAAGGCACAAACAGGCGGTCGAAGGCAATGCTCAGAAAATCCATGTGTTGGATTGCCCTTTCTGACTTGGAGACATTGCCAACAACATGAGGGCATCTTTAGTTTTAGTACATGAAAATTGGGTTTTCGTAGACTTGAGTTGCCTTGGGTTATGCTCAGTTTTTTATTCTGGATATTTATAATATTGTAGGACCGTAATATAACTGCATCACAATTTTAAGGTCATACCATACCAAATTATCAAAAAAGTAAAATAAATACTTGTATCCATAGTAGTAACTATAAACTCTTTTGTAGAATTCCTATGATGATAGACGAACGGGATGAACTGGTTATTGTCTTCCTCAATTAAATCACCTTAGTCTTCATTGGGTTTTTTATGGAGAGATGAAAAAGCTTAGAGAATAATTTGATGTCTTAGGGACCGTAATTTAATAATGCCTTTATATACTTCTCCACTAGGGTCTCATTAAACCTAATTAGGTCAATATTAAGTATCCACTCATTAAACCAATACCCGGTTAATAGTCTATGTGCTTTCCATAAAGAGACTACTTTAATTAGCTCATTATAATTAAGTAGCTATAATATAATTGTTATATTAATATGTTGCCCATAATCCAATGGGAAACTAAAATTTCCCAACAATGCCAACTAAGCTAGGACCTTTGTCATGTTACCCTTTGTGGGGTTATGCCACAGAATTATGTTCAAAGAATGTCAACCTCTGTTGTTTCTCACTTTTTTTGGGAGGGTAAGCCTTTTTCTACTTCAGTGCCTTTTTTTTTTTTATAATTGTTGTTTTGATCTTTTCGTCCGTTTTATAATGCCTTGCTGTAAATAACAATTGACAAGCTTTTTTTTTGTTTTGGTGGTCTTCGTTCATATTCTAATTGCAAATAAAGATGAAATCAATCCATGTGTGCATTCTTGATTTGGGCACTTGCTGCAGTTAATTGACCCCAAAGGCAGACCAGAGGAGGGGAAAGTGTAGATTGGTATGGAATATCCTTGATCAAGCGAATATTAGAGCAAAGTTAGATATATGATTTTTTGTGGTAATGCAATTTGGAGTCCTGGTTATAATAATCAAGCGAAAATTCATTAGAACGAAGTTAGATATATGATTTTTTTTCTTTTTTGTTTTGCTAAAAGATATTTTAGTTAGTAAATAATTAAGAAAAAAAGAAAATTTACTTCTCACATCTGATATTTGAGAATATATATATATATATATATATTAGGGGTCCTTTCAGAGACTATACATGTTGATCTCTACAAGTACTTCTATGTCGTGACACATTAAAATAATAACAGCATGAAACGGGGAATGGAAGGTAATTGGATGAAGACTTCATCGTGAAAATGTATTATTATTTTTTTTATCTGACCAACCTACTTGTTAAGGATGATTCAAATTTGTCTGTTCCAATATTGAAAATAAAATTGGAATTGCAGTTGTGTTTAGTTTGTTATTAATACTCTTTTTGTTTAATATTTCATCATGTATTGAAAAAAATAAGTAGAACATTAAGAATGAGGAAAGAATTAAATAATATCAATTTTTAAAGGAAATTATCATTCTATTGCTTCACTTTAGGCATCACTACTCGATTATTTTTGTAAAATAGCCCAACAAAAATAGACTTTCTTTCTTGGGTTTTCCTTCTTTTACACTATTAACCTATTTGGGAAAGCAATTGGAGCTAAATTTTATAGTTCTAACCAAAATTGTTAAAGTGTTTTGTTTTTTCAATAATTCAAACCAAAAGTTCATTAAATCTATAATATATAGTTTCAACAATGTTTTCAAATGGCTATATGTTTTACTGGACTATAAATTGTAGTTTTTACTACGCTTCTAAATAAGCTATATGTTTAGTAGGAAAGACGCAAAATTGAATTGGGAGTAAAAAGATTGGTTATAGAAAACAAGAATTGATGGAAATGAAAATGGTTTGCCTCTTTTGTTATTTGCTCTGAGAGGGGGGAAATGAGTTGGTGTATAATTACTATTTTTTATTTAACATTAGATATTAATTAGAAATAAGGTCAAGAAAGGAATTTTATCTCGTTTTAAGCATGACAACCTTTCCATTTTATACCAACATCTTCAATGCAAATGTAAATACAAATACTTTATGTCTAATTCTATTTTAGACTCCAATACATGATGCTACTTTTAATGTTTTATCTATCTTTCATCATAACTATTAAGTCTAAAAATTTGTAGAAATAAACTTTTAATATTAAAATAATTTAAAAGTGACAATCTTGTGATGATTAAACATTAAAAAAATAATGGACCCACCAATAGAGATCAAATGCCAAATGTGTCAAAAGCTAAACTTGGTGGCAAATTTGACATTGAAAATGACATAGAGAGTATTTTTCACACTTAAAAGCCAAATTTTGCTTTTGTTACATTAATTCAACGTTGCATTAGAGATGTTCTAATCTCTACTTTGTGAAATAAAAAATCACCCGTTCGAACTTAAATTAATTTTTTAAAAAATTTTTGTAAAAGAAAACCTTGTATAAGAAAATACATAAGTATAGTGGGTCCTTGATATAGGACTGGAATATGATTAAAAGAGAGATAAAACTTAGGGAGAGAATAAAATCCAAAACGAAAAGAGAAAAAAATCATGAAAAGAATTAGAAACAGGAGCAAAATTAGAACGAGAAGAATCAAAATAAAAAGGAGATCGAGAACTCAAAAGAAAAAATTCAAAAATTTGATATTCATTAATTCCGCCTGAAAAGTTAATATTTATTAGGGTGTATTGTCAAATTAGTCTATAACTTTTTAAGAGAGTGTTATTTTGTTCTTGAACCTTTTTTTATTTAATCAACTCCAACCTTTGATTTACTTGCTGATGGACTAAATTAAATGACGTCCATTAACTTTTTTGTCACGTGAGTTGCACATGAGATCTTTAATAAGGATATTTTTGTAAAATATTTAATATTTTTAAGAAATTAGAATTAAAACATTTTTCTTTAAAAATTAAAAATTTAAATTAAAAAAATAAAAAGCCAGCAAAACAATAAAATAGGAAAAAAAAGGAAAAAATTACTCCAAACCTTCCTCCTCCATTAGAGGTTGACTTCCCTAAGGGAAAAAAAGAAGAAGACAAAACTCAACTAAACCTAAAACTTCATCAATAGAGGGCGACTTCTCTAGATCTACCAGCGCTAGGGAGGAGGGACACTGGAGGAGAAAGAAAGAGATTTGGGAGAGGGTGCGGAGGTCACCACTATCGAGAACTGGAAGAGGGAGAGAGTGCTTAACCGTCGTAGGCGGGCGAGGAGGAAGTTGGCTAGCAGATGGGCTAGCTCACACGACGACAAAAGAGACCGCCTGGGCTTGACTCAGTTTGTGAAGATAGGCTTGACAGCATTGGAGCTTTGTTGTGCGATGGGCTTGGGCGACGACGACGGGGCTCCAATCCAGTGGGCTTGTTTTGCCATGCCACCTCGAGGGTTGTGCATGGTCCGATCTGATCCCAAACTACTAGGTTTTGGGACCAGACCGTTTTGGTGGTTCAGGAAAACTTAGGACCAAACCAAATCGTTTAAGGTATTTGGACCAAACCTGGCCGAACCATTCTGTTTTAGGTCTAGTTTTATCCGTAGTTTGGGACTTTTTTAAGAGATTTTTCTATTTTTTTATACTAGATTTTATACTTTCAAACCTTTAAATATCTAAGAAACTAAAAGCAACATTCCGAAAGGAAAAACAAAAAAAAAACAAAAATAATAAGCAACAAAAATAAAACAATTCTAAGCAAAATATAAATAATACAATCATTCAAATTCCAACTCTAAATATAATAATACAGTCGTGCAAACTCCAAACTCTAAATAAACATAAAGTCTAGATAGTAAATGTAACTAAGAAGTGAGTGAACACCAATGATCAATCCACCAAAAAAGGAGCTGTGATTGCATTCGAATCAGATCCCGATATTAATGGTGCTCTTGAAATAAGAGGCACCCCACTCCATTATGCAAATAAAAAAAAAGCAAAGAAAAGAAAGAAACATGAAGTTAAATTTTAAAAGTAATATATAGTAAAAAAAGAAAAAAAGATAAATGTAATGTGTGTTATATTTTTAATGTTTTTATTATAGCTATACATACAGTCTAGAGCTAGTTACAAATTTCCAAATGGTCTGGTCTCAACAGCCTAGTTCGATGGTTTGGCAGTTTTTTTGTACAGCCTTAGCTGCCCCCTTTTTCCTTAGCGCAATGTTCGGCGTTGGCCTTTGGTTGGTCACAAGTTCTACGGCATCACAGTGGGTTTGGCGGCTGAAGGGCACCTTGACTCTACAGGGGTGGTGTGTGGTTGGCTTGGGTGGGCTATAATTTGCACTCTTCAGCCTTCGTGGGTAGAGACTGTGGCCGTAGTAAGATGAATTTGGTGGGTTGTGCTGGGGTGGTTGGATCAATTGATCTGGGTTCCAAAAAAGCTGTGGTTGGGTTCAATATGATATGAATTGTTGGTGTTTGATTTGTTGTTTATGGATATATGATTTTTTTTATTTCAATAATATAATGATGAACAAGAAGATCTCAGGAATACCTGGGTTGTTTTTTTTCTTCGTTTAGGTTGTTTATTTTATTTTTTAGATTTTTTAATAAATTTTTGTTTTAATTCTTATTAATTTTTTGATGTATCAATTATTTTGAAGGTAATTTAGTAATTTTAATTAAAAATAATGTTCAACAATTTTTTCGTGCAAAATTGACGGTTTGACCATTAAAATCGTCCATCAGCAACTAAAATCAAACATTGGTGTTTGTTAAATTAAAAAAAAATAGGAATCAAAATAACACTTTTTAAAAAATTAAGGACTAATGTGGCAATTTACCGTATTCATTAATGCTCAATCTTCCGAATGAGAGCTACTATTGTAATGTATTTTATAAAGATGTAAAGTAGTGTAAATTTGGGATGCAGGTGTGGCGTCCGGCCCTGGTGTACTCCCTCAAGCCTCCATAGGACCCACCTTGCGGAGCCTCCGGACTTGTGGCTCTTATTGGTAGACCATCCCCGTGCCGCCCACTCATCCGTACTGTTCCCTCTAGGGCCCTCTGGCCCCTCAGGGATTTCTTTCGCGTCCCTCGGGTTCGAACCTCAAACCTCCCTTAAGAGGTTCTTATTTCCATCTCGAGTACCAATATACTTACCAAACTATCCACGTTGAATGCGGCTGAGTTTGTGTAGACTCCTTCTCTTGTTGATGTTTTTAAGTATATTTGTCACCATGAGCAGTTAAGTGTCTAGTTCTAGCTATAGAATTTGCAAACAAATCTTTTTTGCAAAATTTACAAATCGCAACAGTTACGTTTTTACCATTCTTGTCTAATTGTTATTATGCATCGAAGAATTACCAACAACGTGCACGTTTTCTCCCTGTTGTTGTTGTTGCTACAGTTGAACCACTTGAGGGCATTGTTGATGATTGGAAATTGATGTTTTCGTTTACTATTAGTGGTTGTTGTCACATTTCATTAACTTCATCACTCGTCTCCATGCAAAAATCTCTCTTTCTTCTATGTTCTGGTCATCCATTCCATAACAGTCATTACCATCAAAATCATACCAACATATGTTTGGGTCCATTTTTTAATCCTACAAGAATAATAATGATGGTAAACATATACATGTTAATAATTCTATAATCAAAATTTAAAGCTAAAAGCATTGTAAATTTAATTAAAAAATTAATAACTTATAATTGTAAATTGTAATACCTTGACAGTTGATATTGAGACTTGAAAATTGAAGTAGAAAATTACTAATCTTTCTTTTGAACAAAAAAAAAAATGCTTTCATTAATTGAGGGATTTTTTTAGGAACTAATTGAGAGGGTTGTAGAGTTAGAATTAAGCAAAATTGGAGATTGAAGGATGAAGAGAAATTATTGATTGAAGGGTGAAGAGAAATTGGAGATTGAAAAATAGATTGAGAGTTAGGTGAAAAATGGGTATAGACTAATTTTAGGAAAAAAAAAAAAAAACAAATGTGACCGTTTTACAATCACTAACAGCTACATCATAAATGATTCAAACGAACATCAGACCGTTAGGGCTTATTTGTGACCGTTTGGCCTTTTTTTTTTAGCGTTTGGACTTTTTTTTTGTCTTTTTTTTTTCCTTTCTGATCTGAATGCACCTTTTGGAGAGTGGAGACTTTCCATCGAAAGCTTTTTATATTTTTCTTTTTCTTTGACTTTTACAACTAGAAATTGACTAACTTTGCATGTTTTTAACATTGATATTATTATCTTTCTAAAAAAAATTGATATTATTATACTTATGATATAAATATGGTGAAAATTATATATATTTTTGCATTTCCTGATTCAAATCAATTTTCAGGCCGGCCTAGAAGTGAGACCCAGCTCGACCCCGTATGTGGGCTGGCCAGGCCCTGGCCCTGGCTCATATGAAGGTGGGCCTGGTCTAGCCGGGCAAAAATATTTGGGCTTTGGGCCGGCCCATCTATCCAACTCAAATTGACAGCTCTAAATGTGGTGTTTGGAAGGTGGTAAAACCGTTGATTAGATTCACTCTTGCTGTAGCACGTGAGAGCTTTGTACTATAACAATTTTTTTTATTATTAGTATAACATATGAGAGATTTATATTGTTCATAACTAAATTCGTGATAAAAACTGTAGTTCTTATCACTATGAGGGGTAAATTTATTTTATTTTAAACTAACAAAAATACAAAACTTTATTAATTTTTTTTAGAAATAATTCATTTATCAAACTAATTAATCCTTTGAATTCAGCGTATTATAAATTTGGCACATATTCTGCGAATCTGCGTCCGTTCCACTTGTATCAATCAGTATTCTCCCTTTCTCCTCTTTCTTAACAAACAACCCATTTTCTCACCCAAAATCTCTCCACCTGTATCACTTCTCCCACGTTTCAGCCGTCAGTTTTCACCGCTATCCAACACGGCATTAGAGACTCCAGTTCGGCTAAAAGGTTTTCCTCTGTACTTGGCTTTCGTTTGTTCATCTATTCATCAAATTGTTTCACAGGAAACTTTCCTTTGATTTTATGTTACTTTTTTTTTTTTATTATTCTTCTCACTACATATGGCCTGCTAATTCTTAGCTTTGGGGTTTTGTTTATAAATTGTATCATGTATGTCCGGATTTTGAAAGGTGGGCTTTTTTCATGGGAAGGATTTCTTGCTTTTTCTGATTAGATTTCAGAGATAAAATTGCATGATGTTTGATTTTGATGATCAAATTTATTGGTTTATCTATCATTGTTCACCCTGTTGCTCATTTTGTTTGCTGATAAAGCTGCTACCAAAGTGAGAGTCAAAGCAGTTTTTTTTTTTTTT